>CAJHIA010000034.1:600000-879621 GCA_905066765.1 Sclerotinia trifoliorum
GAATTGGTGAAATTAGCCCGTGACCTTGGCCAAGTCCGTTGTTCTCTAACGTTCTCGACCATCTCCGTTCCGATAATTCCTTCTGGGGTTCAAGGGTGTGAGAGTCAAGAGGGTGGTTAAAAAATAGTGGGCTTCGCCTTAGTTGTGTAAGGTCGATTTTCTGTAACCATGTCTCAATCGCCTGGAAATGGCAGATGTTTGTTACACCTTCATTTGTCATTCGATAAAAAGCTACGATTTTCAAGGATTTCAATAAAGCTACATGAGCCACAATCCTAAAACTCTTATCCGACCTCCTACATTACGATCACAGTCCTTAAGTTTTTCTCTTTTCTGTCCAATCTCCCATTCTCGCCTCACTCCTCTTTCCTTTCATTTTCAACCTCCTAGTCGCTCCCTAAATATAGCCATGGCACTTGAATCTAAAAATACGTCATCTGCATCTTTAATGACATAGATGTTAGGAAGAACGAATATCAGTTTTGTTCGCGACATGTACCGGATAAGGCCCCGAGTTCAAATATTTCGCTTGTTTGAGAGAGGAGTTAGTTCCTTTGACTGTTGAGATTGGAAAAGGCTGGAAGTGGTTATTCTCAAGATATGGCGAATGAGCGAGAAATCAAAGCGAGCAAATCAGCAGGAATAACTAACCAATAGGCAATCCACAACCTCCAAGCAAGCATTCATGACAGCTAAATCTCTCCTTCTGTAGGAATACCTCGCAGCTTACGCAATTTGCCACCGCTGATATCGCAGTATTTCAAAACCACCCCAATGGCTCCAAGCTAGATTTAGCACCAGCATGTTCGGGAGTGTTTCGGGATGCGTATTCTTGTTTTTGAAAATCAATAAGACTTTCCCATTCAGGGATGACGCCCATGCGAATAAAGAGTATGTCGCCGCGCTGAGGAGTTATGTTTTGTTCACTGATAATGGCAAGGATAGTTTTGAATGGAATATTATGGAGAAAATTTGGTGTAATTGATAGGTGTGAATATTTGGATGCATCAGTGGGCGTAGTCGGTAAGATCTCACGGCCTAGAAGTGATTATGAGTATTTTTTGAGGTGCAGAATGCAGCGGAGGAAGTGAAAAGTAAGAATAGAGCGAGAATTCCTTTCAATTCCAAATTCTGCGGCTGTTTTCATAATTTCATCTTTTGTAGTAAGAATTCTGGAAACTTCTAATTATATATTTTATCAAGAAATATCTGTAACCTTATTTCCAACCCTCAATTATAAATAATTCATCAAAATTCCAATTTTCAATATTTTCTATTCAAATTCAAAATTGATGTTTAAATTCAAGATGAAAATGATAATCATAAATTTCATGAAAATTGAAGTACTTTTTATAAAGTTAGAGTCTTTCAGATTAAAGGGGATAAGAAATCATAGTTTTGGATCGAATAAAATTTGAATGTATTTTGAAGTATTGTAAGAGGTATTATTAAATCGAATTTATTTAGAATTATTTGTAAAGGGAAAGTATATTGATTCTTTATAATGATAATTAAAAAAATTCAATGAATTATAAAGAAATTGATAAAAGATTAAAAGGGAAGAAAGATGATTTTTGAGCAAATGAAATATATATTAGAGGTTAGAACTTTGATATATATTATTCGATATGAATTATATCAATATAGTTATAAATGTTGTATAGTTTATTCTAGGTTATTTATTTTTAAAAAACAAGCAAAAAAGAGATTAGATTTTGTATATATATATTATTGATAAAGGATAATCGATGTAGTTTTTGAAAAGTTTAAGGAAAATGATTGAAGGAAGATTATATAATCGAATGAATATATTTTCGAAATTAGAAAACGTAGTAAGATATAGATGATTTGTAGGATTGAAAAAAATAAATATAAGAGTTGTATCAAATTAATATATAGATCAAAAAGGATCTTTATAATGATATAAAAGGTTTTTAATTAGAATTATAAATCTCTATTAATTTTTTTAAAGAAGAATTCTAACAATAAAGAGGTAAATTCAATAATATATTTGTCACGATTCACGGATTAGATTATAGTAGTGTTATTGATGTCAGTGATTTACATGCCAACTATAGGGAGAGTATGATTTAACCATTGTTTTTAAGGGGCTTAATCATCTACGAATAGGACTCTGGGATTCCTAGGATAGGTATTCTAGACAATTATATTAGAATAGGACAAGTGTTCTAGCTAATCGATTGTAATAGAACAATCACCCTAAAAGATATCATATCCTAAGGCCGTAGTTCCTAAAGGAAAGCTCTTAGGACAAATGTTCTAAGAAAGAAGAGGCCTCAAGATCAATCATATAATAAAAAGCCCTAGAAGTTTGGAAAGCTCCTAGAGCTCCAAAAGCTTTTTGGAGTTTTTGAATTCTATAAAGCTCCTTTTCTTTTATTAATATATAATCAGAATAGTTTCATAATTTAGAAGTTTTATATTTAACTCAATTATCAATTAGTTTATCTATATTCCAATTGATTTAATAACGAGTTCACTTTCAAATAGATAACCAATGATTAATAGCCTTAACCTACAACTACCAACTACCAACTATACGAAACCTCAGGCAGCCGCTGCCTCGACCAGATCGTTACAATATTGAGATTAGATTTTTATTTTTATTATATTCTCTTTATTTGATAAATTAAGGTTTGAATATATATTTATAAAAAATAATATAAAGGTTTATTTGAAATATATTAAATTAATTCGATTAAAATATAATATTAAAGATTTTCAATAATCTCTTTTTTCTTTGGATTTTAATCTCATTAAAATAATATAATATTGAATAAAGAAGAAGTTAAAAAAAACTATTATTTGTATTTATTTCTATTAAGGAATTGAAAAAAGAGTTCAAAAAATTATAGGAGATATTTGAACCTTTAGATTTCAAATTATATATTGAGAAATTGATTTATAAATTAAAGAATATAATTGAGATAAAAGGATTAGTTATTATTTATTAATATATTATTAAATTTTCAATAAAAAATATTATGATGTTGATTTAATATTAAATTTTCAAAAATGTAGATAAAATTTGAAGGGGATGCGGTGAGTAACGATCAGAACTCTTACCTCTATATGAGACTCGATCTTGCGATAGAGACGTCGGAAGGATTTTGTGAACCGAGAGTAGTGTCGGGAGTCATCTCACTGACTTCTATGTTCTTGTTTCCCAAGTTTAATGATGTTTGTGTGTGTACTGGCTCAGAACATGTGAAACCTTAATCTCTGCCAACAGAATCTGAGATGAAAACACCGTGGGTTGCGCCTGCCTTTTTGAGATAGACACTTGCCCATTATCTAGTCAAAACCCTCCGAGCCATAGGTTTCTAATTGGGAACACTGTGAAAATTTGATAGAGTATTTAAGATTATCAAAATAGTTGCGATAGCATAAGAGGATTCATATGATAGTCATCATCAAAACGTGGCCCGTGACCAATTCACCCAGTCCATCGAGTGGAACAATGTTTATATCCACATTTTCGTCGTCCAAATTGTGAGTACTCCAGCCTTGTCATATCCCATCGGAAATCTACCCTGTTACCTGTTTTGATCCCTGAAGCTGCCGACGATGAGACTATATCTGGGGTGAGAAGGGAAAGACGACGTCAGATGCTGTCAGGTGATTTGAGCTGTTCGGCTCAGATGGAAAATAACACTCATCTATCCCCTCGACACTAGATCCGGCTCTCCTGTTCATACCGGGTCTGGGTTGGTATTTTGCAGAAAGGTGTATCGTGGATGGAGGCGAGCTAAGGCGGGGTAGCGACATCTTTTTCGGCCTTGATGAAGTATGTCACCAAGGACCATCTTCTTTCTCTCAGTCCAATTTTGTGAGGGAGAGTACTTAGAAAACCACATTTAATCTGAATAAAATATGTAAGGAATCAAACCACCAAGGGAACCAGCTGCTCAAGATATATGTATTATTCGACGACCATTAGATGTATGTATTATTCTCTGCTTCGTCACACCTTTGGTACGTGGGTACAGTGGTGTTCGTCGGTCATCATCTCATAACACGTTTAGGTTCCTATGCATAACATAGAATCTGAAAAATTTGGAAAAGATAAGTCGGACGGCAGATACTAACTTCTGTGAGGTATAGTGTAAAGGTGACGATGCTTTTGGATATCCATACGAAAGTTTCTTATACGGCATGGTTTTTAGATCATGTGAGAGCGTTTGTCAACATCGTGAGAAGTCTCGGATATGTGCTGCGTAATTCCAAGCGAGAGTCAATGAGCAAGTGCAGGCGGATACAGCTTTCCAACTTATCAAGGTGAGGTTCATTTATGCTAAGATTTACTGTCGTCTATCACTCTGGCTGGATCACGACACAAAATACGGCTGGTGGGTAGTGACCGGTCCACTCAATCCCGTCACAAATCTTCGACACATATCTTACTTTCATGCCCAGATTAGATGCATGCAAAATGATTGGACTATTTAAATCCACCGCCTACATGCTCCCAACACAATGATATACGTACAACCCAGGCTCCATTCGACCACGCATTCTTGCTCAACCACCAAATCATTAGTCCTTTTGCTACTGACACACATGTCCCATGGCCTTCTTCACTTGATATTGCGCGGCAATTTATTCTTGGGTTCCATATCCAATGGCTTTGGGGGAACTGGTAATTGGTTAGCTGCCGACTAGGCCTTGCGCTTAAGGTGCTTGAAGGAAGAACAAACTCACTCCCGAACTTCATTCGGTTTTCTGACCATTATATGTAAAATCAAATTGCACTTGTTGCTTTATCGTCGAACTCGTATCTGTGTTTGGGTGCCTACTTCTTGTTCGTTTCTCAATTTTCAGGCGTGGCTGAGGAGAGATTTCAAGTGCTGCGAGGCCTTGTCAGAATTTTCCTTTGGCATTTTGTACTTCGTGGCACTTGGCATCCTTCAGCTAAAACTATTTCTTCGCCGCGGTTTGTCCCATCACCAAGTACGCGGAATTCTATCATAAGAATCGTTGGTCTTCTTGGGGTAAGAGCTATTCAATACTGTCGATGCTCTTCTTCCAGCGTCAGCCCGTCTACGGTTCTTTGGCAAAATTCCTTAGTTTCATGACCCTGACATTACTGATATTTTCTGAATATTTATGACGGCTTCGAGTCATCACTTGGTGATACAAAATCAGTTATGGACTAGCAGTCCGTAGACTGCGGGTGCTGTTTTTTTGTATTGTTCTAAATTATCTAGCAAGGAAATTTCATCCGTGAATAGATGGTAAAGATCAAGAATATGGATTCTTGAAACACTTTATGCTGCATCTGGCGTTTATCATAAAATTAGTGCCGAGTGATTAAAAAGTGGTCAACTCAAGCCAAACATTATCATTTCTAGTGAATGAATCTTGGATTCAGATATGGCTGACTGAGGTATCAGAGTTGAAGACACTTCAATACAAGGATATGCACGCATTTTCACAAAGTAATGACATTCAAAAACTGGGTGTGTTGAGTTCGTCCGTTTCATTAGCACATATGCCAATTTAACCGGGTGTCCATTGTCGCGGGCTCGTATTGGAAGATATAAAGCAAAGGTTGTTGCTTACAGCAAGTCTTATTGGTGTGAATATGGCTATTAGTAATTATTATACATCTGTAACTGTGTATTCCCACGTCCTCTTTTTCTTAAACAATGATCCGAAGAAAACCCCATCGGAGAACCATCCAAAACCAAACACTCACGCCTAAAACCTCAAAGTTCTGAGGATATACACGACCAGAAACCTGTACTTTGACCTTTCTATCCTGCTACCAACGATGTACATTGAATCCTATAAAGCATTGCCTCGTACACCATTCTGATCGCATCCCATTCACACATGGTTTCGGGATAGATAACATTCAAGGGTGATCGAAAAAGGGTGATCGAAAGAAGGTGATAGTGATAGCGGGAGCAAAAGGATGTCGCGATTAATACAACTTCCGTGTAGTAATCAGTGAACTGGTTTCATGTCGTTCGTGGTGTTTATGCATACCATTGCACTATAAAAGGTATTTGAGATAGACGACCACAACTTGATGTACTGTGAACGGCCCATAATGGGGGGAGTCTTTCACAATATTATGTGTCATAATGTATGTAATTCAATCCGTTACGGCCTTGGCTGTTGTTTTGATCATGGTAGAATTGACACATTTTTGATAAATAGGCCATTTTCACCGCACGTAGATGACTATAAATCATAGTTGTTGAATCAAACACATTGCTCTCGACCATAGGGTGATTCTTCTCATGCTTACAGCCATTTGAGGCGTGATGTAACAATTTTGTGAGCCTGTGAGTATCCCCCCATGATATTATTTTTCTCGCCATTGATACCGGTCTTTAGAGACAAATACATTCGTTTTATCCTCCCCACTATAACATCAGGGCTCAGCTCTTGCATAGACACAAGTATACACACTAGCATTTACTTATATTCTTTCCATGACCATTAGTGGCGTAGACCTCGTACAAGCTCGTGGGGAATCTTCAGCTTGAAATGACATACTCAGCAAAAGGTAATCAAGGATGGACTTTGCTGTGCTTCCAAAATAACAGAGGTGGACGGCCCAGCTAAGACATTTAATAAAATGTACTGTACTGGCTCATAAAATGTCATGATCAGCTCCTCGAAGATGATATATATCTTCACCAGTACCTTCAGCCTGTTCACAATCATAGTTAGACGAGTAGAGAAGTGATCATTCTAGTCATTCGGCATTGGCTATTACGGCCATGGTTTAGCTTGAATATTCTTGGGTATCATGATATGAGCGAGTAGGTATTATAAATCAGCTAGTTTTCGTGACTCCAAAAAACAGTTTCCTTCGACCCCTCACCGTGAATTACATGGTTTATGAATCGATTCCTGAATTTGTGAAGAATAACTTACTGGTACACTAGACTTGTAAAATTCCTTGTTTTCTTTTCAGTGCTCATTTTCCATATAGCAACATCATTCCACAACGGCCAAAAATACCTCGAGCTTGCACAATACCAAACCGAATCTTTCCACCAAAGCTCTTTGCAGGAGTTGCTGTAGCTTCCGCCACAAGAGGGTCTTCTCGCAGCCTCTCACAGAATAACACCCGATCATCATTACGAATCCGTATTGTACTATACTCAGCATCTGTGAGTCGAAGGTGATTCTTCAGTGTACTAAGTCAGTCAACTAACTTCGCAGGGAAAATGACATGGTCTCCGAAAACACGTTCGAGAAATGAGACATGATCCCCAAAGCAAGCTCAGGAAGAGGATTGCTTGTAAAGATCTTCCCACTGAATCCATCAGCATTCTCCGGGAATTTTACGGACTGTCAATTGTCAGTACATATGTTGATGAAGTTGAACGCGAATCTACAACGAGAGATTTGACTCGAAAGGACATGGAAGATATTCATACGCATGTTCTGTATATGGAAGAAAGCTCCGATGTGTGCTTATATGACATCATTTGCAGTCACGAGGCAAAAACTCATGAAGTTGTCTCGTACTTCCTCGAGGGGCGGCCCATTGCGCCGGCTCTTTCAGTTCGAAAGTTAAAAGATACTTCCCAAGCAAACATCATCTGGCAATTTATCTGCTTGCACAACCTCATGGAAAAAGAACAAAACGACCTGGTTAAACGTGGTGAGGATATTACTCCCCAAGCAAATATAGACAAGGGGATTTGGAACACAGACATAGAGATGGGCGTTGGCACTGAGGGTAGCGAACAATGTGGTCTATGAATTGTGGAATTGTAACATGGTAACTTCATGGTATGAGGGGCTCAAATAAAATGACACTCAGCTAATAAAAATATAGATACAGCAGCCTTGAAATTTGTGGGTGAATAGTTATGTGGGAGAAGGGTAAATAAACAATGATAGATGAAACAACATATGGCTTTGGCAGTATTTAATACACAAATGAAAACCGCCCGTGAGCTTTTACAGTAAGGAAGTGCTGCGTCTCAGTAAGTCATTGGAATTGCTAAATTACCGTGAGTGAAGCTAAACTTTGGATTGATATCGGATTTATATGATATTGGATCTATATGATATCGAATTTATATAATATCAGATCTATATAATATCAAATCTATATAATATCAACTTTATATAATATTAATTTTATATAATATCAAATTTATATAATATTAGTTTCATATGATATCAATTTTATATGATATCAATTTTCAACTTTATATGATGTTAATTTTATATGATATCAATTCTATATAATATCAACTTTATATGATATCAATTCTATATGATATCGGATCTATATAATATCAGCTTTATACGATATCCAAAGGTCTCAGTAATATGATTAATTTTTTAAATTAAAACACTTCACAGCTTATCTAGTACTTTCACTATTTTGCTTCACCCTTGATAATTGACTAGTACATGTTTACTACTTTTACTACGTTTACTACTGGGATTGCATGAGTGGTGTATCAATCAATGTATTGTGCTGGTCTTTTCTCGTCGAATCAATATCAAAAAACTCATCTTCATTATATTTCCGATTTTAGAAGTTGGATGATATGACTGCGGAATTAAATACGATCGTGCCTGCCATATTTGTGCTTGCGAATCCAATCTTGAACTGGAAATCAAGCAAACCTTCATTGCCCACACCTTTCGCAATACTTTCTTTCCAGCCCTTCAACTAAACACCACGAAAACCCGTTCGTGCGAGCAGATTCGAAACTACACTGCTACATCGTGGTCCTCGTTCAATTATAATTCTCCAGTCAGCACAAATACCAGCAGTTAAAGCATTCAAAGTCAAACACAATTCTTGGGCATTTCCTTCAGGTACCCTCATCATAGTACCTCTCGACCGCAAAATGCCAAGCATCGGAGAAGCAGTCGAAAAAGAACGCAGGGTCACATATCTGCTATGGAAAGCTATCAACTCGCAACTAGAACTCGAGCAAGCCACGAATAGATTAATGCAGGATATGTATGAGGATTTAGAGAATATGAGAGCTTCCGACTGCTCAAGCGAGGATTGGACTACAATGTGTGACATGGCGCAGGAGCTGGTGGACACTCTCAAAATGTTGAAAGATCAGCCACCCGATTCTACAGTGGAGGAGAGGAGTACCGAGCTAAAGGTTAAGGAAGCAATCAGAGAAGACACGGAAGAGGAAATTGAGGAGGACATTGAGGAGTACGTCGAAGTATTAATGAAAGAGATGCATCCGAATCTGTATCAAATTAGGGCCGCTGCTGGCTTAGAAAAAGATGACATGCATGATGCATTTGGATTGGCAAAACAAATGACCAAACCCCACAAGTTTACCCGGGGTGAAAAGGAGAAAAAGGCGACAATTGAGAAAGAGAAGAGTAGTGATGCAAAGAAAGAAGTGGAAGAATAAGCAGCCAGCTTCAAGGAACGCGTCGAAGCACTGAATAAACCACAAACTTTCTCGAGCATTCCGTACAATGAATTTGAAGGAGATGGGTGTGAGTGGTGAGGCTTGGTGTTGATGAAAGGTTATTGCTAACATGTACACCAACTCCCGAGTTCACCAATGACTACTAGAACTAAAGTGCGGACGAATTCGGAGTTGTGGTACCAGATACAGGCGTGCTTGCTATCACGCGACGATGATTCCGTATAGTGTTTCCGAGGTTCAATTTCTAGAAAGCATGGAGGTAGCTATAATATTGAGAGGGGACGGCTTGTGAGGATGTCATCGAATCGTGCATGGCTGGAGCTATACTATCAAACATCTATACTACCGCCGCTTCTTGGAGGATATCAAACTTCTTTCAGCTTGTCTCAAGTGATATTACATGAACGGTATGACGGTACTGGGAGAAGTGTTGGGGGGTTGTCGTGGAAACCACAATTGATATATTAAAAGAGGCATTATTGCTTCCCTTTGGGGAATTTGTGAGCGGTGGTTATATTATATGCCATTGCAGATTGTTATTGCTACGATAATCGGCGGTTCTCGAAGTACGATCATCTGTACAGATATGCTTTGCTCTACTAGATGTCTTTACGACTACACAGAGAGTGTGCTAGCTAAATATATTCCAATGTACAATCAGGTCAAAACGCATTTCAAAAGACTATTTCCATCGTCAATATCTTCTTTTGGTGACGTGAGTATTATACATCACCCAAATTGTGGAGTTACTTTTGTCAATTCACTGGAAATATCCCACTTGGGTGAGTCAACTGAGTATTCCCTATTCCCAGGTCATTTCTACCTCGAGACCCCTTTCCTTTCCTTCTACGTGCGAACAACCACAGAATACAGTTTTTATTTGAATTGAGTTTGCTATTGTACTCGGAGCCAAAGGTCAATAGATCCTTTATCAAGTTCTTTTATCATGGAGACGACTCACAAACAAGTTGCCACAAACTGCCCTTTCGTAGATTTCAGATATCTTATGGAAAGCGGCCATGAATTTGACATGCAACAACACCAAGCGCACTGTAGAGACTACAAACTGCACGGAGAGAATGATTACAATGCACACCTACTTAGTGTCCTCACCGAGACACGTAGCGTGGTTACAATCGAAGAATCGGAAGACGGCAGGGTGCCATCGGAGGCATCGGCAGATAAAGAAGAAGCACAAGAGCTAATCAAGAAAGTCGGGAGGAAATTAAGAGGAGAAGACGGCAGGAATTACAGGACAATCATGATATAGAACCTTTTGATCCGCTCGTGGATGACCTTCTTGAGAGTCAGGTTGTGCATTATGAGGTGTTGTGGCGGTGCGGATTAGTTCCTATCATGTTTAATTCAAAGACTAGCCAGCAAAGAATTGATAGGCGGGAGAATAGTGAAGGTTGGGGTTTCTTCATGCTCATCGCTTGATTGTTAGTGTTTCGCTAGCATTGCCTTCAAATTTAGAATCAGGCCATGCGCCAAAACATGAAGATTTCCGCTCAAATCTACCCCTTCCACAGCTTTTAGCTCCAAACAAGAACTGCAACCCATTTCGTGGCCAAAGTAATATTAGTACCATTGGGTAGGTCGTCGCTGGCACGAACGGGCCATTCACACAAATGTTAAAAGGAGATCTCGCTAATGGCCGAATAGAAAGAGTGGGTGTTATTCGAAGAAAGGACACATCCCGAAGAAATGGGCTGTTATCAGTAACTATTGCATGTAAATATTGATGAGTTTGAGTTGCTGATAGTTTTTAGGTAAGAGGGGTATGGTGGAGTTGATGCGCAAGGGAATTGAAGATTGTCCCAAAACTTAGTTTGAGAAAGTCGCCGAGTCCTTGAAGTGACTTCTTCCCAAGGTCGGAGATACACATGATGAATATATGAAATTGGATGTATGGCGAAAATTTGAGAGTGGGGTCTGAGAACTGCGGATAGAAGGAGGATTAATCCGGGTACATAATCGCCTGGTAAGATCTTACCATCAAGATTATTTGGTGCACAGATGATCAAAATAAGAAACAGGCTTCATCTCCGGTGATCTATTGATGGGCTTCTCAACAAGACAAACATTTAAGTTGTTAGTTTTTTTTAACTTGATGAAGGCCATCGTAATTCATCGCCTTGAGGTTCAGCTAAACCGGAACAATAAGTCTTGATCCTGGACTCAGACTTGTTTCTCATAGATCGTATTTCAAAAAGAACTGGCACATACCGTTCTATTGTTTCTGTTTCTGAAACAAGTTTCTAGGTCCAAGCAATAATATAGTTCCCTCGCGCTTGCATTAACAACGAAGACAAATCATGAGGTTTCTGATAAGCATACAAAAGATATAAGCCCAGGGGCTGTGTTCTCGCATATTATCAAAATTCTCATGTTAAGGGAATAACCAAGAAGTCCGGATCATTGCCGAAAGGCAAATGAAAATAACTTGTATTGATCTTGTAAATAGGGCGCTGATGCATATTCATACAAACCTAATATTATACGAACGTTGCTGGAAATATACTTTCGCCCCCCATTTTCTTGTGGTGGCCAAATCGATAAGCAAGAGGCACTCTGAAAACTTCAAATGGTGTTACAGAGTAATGACAGGTCGAATTGCAATATGGATGATCCTTATCTTGTTCTGCATCTTTCACCTCGAAAGCTGCCCCGTCATCTGCGGCGCGGCTATGCAACCGCAAGTTTCTCGGTCAGTCAGGGTGGCAAAAGATCGAATGTCCAGATTTGTTGAAGATTTTAGCAGATAAAGATGTAAAAATACCCGTAAAAGAAACCACCAAGAGAATTGATGATATGATATGCCGATAACTCCGAGATGTGTAAGGAGGGCAACTACATTCGATCAGAACTGAGGCGTAGTTCCTGTGAAACACGTTTGACAAGATTAAGAAGACAACACTGATATTTGATAGAGTATCGATAACGACAGACCCCAGTATTCGGGTTGCTCAATTATGCATAGCTGAGTAGGATGCTGATATCCTATTGCCCTTGACATGACCACGGGTGTGTGGTCCTGGAGTTTATGGTGTTGTCAGATTCTGGCACACGGAGTCTGGAAATTTCCAAATAGGGCGATTATTTATTTCCGAAAATTCTAGAGGAATGGACCTTTCAGTACGGCCTGTCCGAGAGCTGCGAGAGGTGATGCAAGGGCAGACTGGATTCGCTGAGTGATGCAATAACTGGTATCACCATTTTGACATATTTGAGAACCTTCCAAACTTCGAGGTTTCTTTTTCAAAAAAAGGCCAAGGCAACCATCCTGCTACTAATCCAGAGATAAGACGACCACAAGTTTAAGCCCATCAAATCAGATAGGATATGACTTGGCATGCCCTGAATTTATCTCAACACCGACAAGTCGATAACTCTGGATCAGAGTTGCGACACATAGCAATTCACCTTCATATAATGCACGCGCTTACCTGGATGTGCATGAATTTAACTCCAAAATTACCCAAAATGGAACCTACCAAATAACCTTCCGATATCTACTTGAGCATCCCCGCTACAACTTAAAAGCGTCAGCTGGTAATTTATCCTAAGTAAGGCTCGCTTCATCATGAATGACTCTGGATTAGCGTTATAGTTTCGGCTCTCTAACAATGATTATGCCCGGTTTTCGCTCCGTGAGTGTCAGTTTAAGGGCCCTCCTCTCCAATATCCACACTCCAAAGTTAAACAATCCGACAGAGAAAACTCAGCACATCTTCGCAAACAAACACAGGAAATCTCTACCAAGCACCGTCATCATTCAACATCTAAGCATTTTCTCCGAAACCACACCTTGTATAAAATCCCAAAAGAGTATGTCGCTTCAACATCAAGATGTCTTGCAAGCCCTGTGAAGAAATGCAATATCAAACAGCCGATTCTGCACCAAAGGAGGTCTCTACAGAAGGCAAACCCCCAACGATAATTTAAAACAGAACGGATACAGGAAATGGCATGGAAAAAGTTTTCATCAAAGAAGAACGCGAGAAGTTGCTGCCCGGAAGCTCATGGCAAACGCGGCAAAAGTGCAAAAGAGTATAAACGCCTTACTAATCGGTAATGGAACAAAACAACGTTCCTGAATCAGGGCATCAGCAACTAAGCCAACGCTCCCACACGACAACAGATTCTCGTCAGGTTAAACGAGGAAACAATGGAACATTGTTTCCTCGCATCATGATGTTCAGACCTTCTATAAGTTAATAGAAAAACGTAACACACACTCCATTGTCATACTGTCCATTCGTTCATTATATACTTTGGTGGGAGCGAAGGACCCTGTTATTGAATCAAAAGCCTTGGACTTTGGTATGTTTATGTCACTTAGATTTGAAGATGCCCAATAAACACATTGTCTTATGTTTCATTGGTGTGGTAGCTAAGTGCTCCAGCGTGCACGGAGGCTTTCGCTGCTGAATCACCAGTATGGATTTTGGTGTTCTTCTATCACAATGAAGAAAAAAAACCTTTTATGAAATTCTTGTTCCATCTTTGAAATTGATCCTCACATGCGCCCTGCTCCAATAAAGCCCATCAATGGCATATGGCTTATTCCAAAGTTTATTCCAAATATCTACATCGCCTCGTATGTAATCTGAACTCTTCATTCACTCTCTAACCCCAAGTCTTAAGTGCCTTCATACTTCCCTCTTGATCGAATGCCTTGTGCATATCGAAGCTGTTCCACAACAAATGGGGCTCGTGACCCCATCCTCTCCTCATGCATTCGAATTCAGCCTTCCTGAAGTAGTCCTCCAAAATTGGCTTGTAGTCTGGATGTGAGCATTTCTCAATGATGACCTTAGCTCGCTCCTTTGGACTCAATCCTCGAACATCAGCTAGACCCTGTTCGGTAACAACTACATCCAAATCGTGCTCTGTTTGGTCAACGTGTGTGCACATAGGAACAATGCAAGAAACACCGTGAGGATCGGTCTTGGATGGTCTGGTAGACGGAGTGTGCATGATACTGTACTTGGAAGAACGGAGGAAATCAGCTGAGCCGCCAAGACCGTTCAACATGCGAGAACCCATGACATTGGTGCTGTTTGCGTGTGCATAAATATCGACCTCAACCGGTGTGTTCATGCCAATAACTCCCAATCTTCTGATGATCTCGGGGGAGTTAGAAACCTGCTGTGAGCGGAGCAACAGTTTGTCGAAGTATTGCTCCCATCCATCGTAAAAGCGCTTGAAACCTTCTGGAGAGAAACGAATGGAGGTTGCAGTTGCGAAGTCTAAGCGTCCAGAATCGAAAAGATCAAGGAAGGTATCTTGAAGCACTTCTGTCCAAACCTTGAGATTCTTGAATTTAGACTCGGCTAGACCACCGATAACAGCATTGGCGATGTTTCCAATACCGGACTGAATTGGTAGAAGGTTCTTGGGAAGGCGGCCGTGCTTGACTTCGTGCTCGAGGAACTCAATCAAGTGAGCAGCGATGGCACGAGAGGTAGCATCCTCGGGTGCATTTGGTACGGTTTGGTCTTGATAATCGGACTCGACAATGGCAACAATCTTCTCGGTATCAACAGGAATGGCGGTCGTTCCAATGCGGTCCTCTGGTGCCATAATCAAGTATGGTTTTCGGTTTGGTGGAAGTTCGGTCATGGTGATATCGTGAAGGCCCTCGAAAGAGGGCATAGAAGTGTTGACTTCAACGATGATCTTGTCCGCCATTTGAATCAATTCTGGTGACGCTCCAACTGAGGCTCCGGGAATAATGCCACCATCTTCAGTAATAGCGGTAGCCTCAACAATAACCACATCCAGCTTTTTGTTTGGGCGGTCTTTTGTGTAGAATCCATAGACCAAATCTACAGGAAACATGGACAGATGTTTGTCGAAGAAATTGATGTCGCCATTGTTGATACCTTTTGCAATAGCTTTTCCGACTTGATGAGGACTTCGTCGTTCGATCATATTTAATTCTGCCCATCGATTTTCCGTCTCCGCTCCAGAACTAGCACCTACGAACAGGGAGTACTTAAGCTTGCCCTGCAGACTGTTCTTCTCTACATGATCGGCGAGCATCGTTGGAATCTTCCTACATGGTTTCCATCAGTATTGGTTTCTTACGGAATGAAACCGACGCTATTGTTTGACCCCTCTCTTGCTCGGCACCGCAACAGAACTGCAATTGATACTCACTTAGGATATCCCACACCCGTGAATCCGGACCACCCAATATAAGCTCCATTAGGGAATAAAGGGATCAAATCTTGAGGGTGAGCGAGCTTGTTGAGCAAAGATGGCCTCCTAACTCGAGATTTCAATGCAGCGGAAGCTGTCAAAATTGCCGAAGAAGCCATCTTGATAAGATTAAGCTATAGAACTAGCAACAGTGTAGGATGAATAAGACCAACCCCCCAAAAAAGGAAAAAAGAGAGTGAGACGAGGTGAGATGAGATGAGATTCAGCAAAAAAGAAAAAGATGATATGAGGCCGGAGGATAACCGAGTATTTATAGAATATTTATAGAATCATCATATGATCTATATGTTTACTCTGGGGTGTCAAAACATGGTCAAAAGATGGGTTGAGTTCGTCGAAGTGAGGATGATGGGTGCCCCGCAATGGATCGGTTACAAGGAGAAAATTCACTCCGCCATCGCAACAAATTCGGTTATTCGGGTTAACATATCTACAGGACATGTCTACATGTATATATGTATCTACATCTACATATATATCTACATCTGCACATATATCCACCTAGTATCGCCACACCTACTGAACTGTTACTTTAGTATTGTGCACTGCACAGTTACTAACCTACTGCTCCCGTCCCTACTTGCAACTGCCATTCAATGCTTCGTAGTCATTCAAAAATTCAAGAAACACCTTTTTATGCACCTCTTAATAACAGATATCCATTTCCACAGATCTACTCTAGCTGCCTGTACTTCGTTACGACATGGTCGAATCACTTTGCCAGAAAACCTTCTTGGCAGCTTACTCGCTTTTCCGTAGAACAAATCCCTTTTCCGTTAAAGCTTGTCAATAAGTCTGTTTCAAAACCTACGGATAAGCTATTAGCTATGCATTCCATGCATAGACTTTCTACCTCATCACATATTCGGATGAAGCGTTTATTTTGAGGATCGTAATATATTTATTTGCTTGGTGTTACACGATACAAGTCTTCCAACGACGCCTCTGCTCCATATCCTCCTGTCTTGGAGGAGGCATATTCATGGCTTCTCTCGCTACCCTCAAGGCAGTCTGGTTTATTTTCAACTCTGCACTATAATCCCCAAAGGCCCCAACTATCTCTCTAAGTCCGCTTTTCAAGACAGCGAGTAGCAAATCCACCTCGGGGCTCTCTTGTCTTCCTTCTACATCGGTCCAATGTGTGCCTAATCCGGTCCTAAACTTCTGCACTTCCACAATCGTCTTGGTATATGTCTCAACGATATCCTTGATGTCCTTCTGTACCTTTCCATATTTGTCTTCAACAAGACTGCATACAGCAAACCTAGTTATTGAGTTGATAGCATCAATGATGATACCTAGATCGCCATAGGGGGTTCCTAACACTACGCTTGCAATCTCTTTTCGATATTCCTGCCTGAACGGTTTCCCAAATGGTAGACTGAGAATTATAATTGCCTGCTCACGTAGGATTTTCTGGATTCCCTCAGGCTGTTGAAATTGTGTAGATACTGCGGACTTAATTGCTGCCTTTTTCTTGTCTTCTTTCAACTGGCGGCTACGAGATATCTTATCTGGTGGTGATAGTTCCCCCTGACTCTTTGCAAATGAGCCAACGGCTTCCAGATAACGCGTACTTCTTGACTCTGCTGGTTGGGGTTTTCTCACAAGACCACCCTTCGGTTCTTCCTTCAGGGATTCGGTCAAGAGACGGGGAAGCGATGATACTGGGTCCTGCGTCTCCTGCTCCTCATACACACTGATTACTGATGGTGGTTTTTTTGGATCATATTCTTCGATACGCTGATTGATCTCATTAATTGTCTCGAGGCATGTTGCAAGGATTTGAGACCAAGCTGAACCGCCCACACGGTCAATGTCATCAAAAATGGCTTTCCGTCTTCCCTGGTACTGCTGTGCAATTTCTACAAGTTCCCAAAATGCGAAAGCCTGAACGGTGTTAATACAATCTCATAGGAGGAGCTTAGGGGAGGGTGCTTACTCTTGTTTGCAACTTCTTACCCTTTAGTCCAGTCAACAAACTCCCATTCGGGTCTCGAGATTCATAGGTAATTGGTCTGTCATTCTTCAAAGGCGCTTGCGCCACATAAACCGAGAATGCAAGATTTCCAAATTCCCACAGTAAGGTAAGCATGAGTCCCGAAATAATTGTCCTAAGCACCATTGTCCAGTGGAAAGGCAACTCATTCGGGGGAGTAGCGGCTTTTGGTAGGTTCCAGAAAATCTTTGCAAATGAACGGGTAAACCCCCATACACTCTCTCTGATATTGAACGTGTAAATCGGTAGGATGAAAGGAATAGGGAGGCTAATATTCATAGAATAGATAAATGGAGATACCACAGCCATGATGGTAACGCGCTTGAGACAGCTTATAGCTAGAGGCATTGCCTTCGCTTTCAATTGTACCATTGGCAGTACAGTTGTATGTGAAGGTTGCTCGGATGAAACTTCTGGTCCTGTCTTCGTAAATGGAATATCAATGCGATCATAGTCGTACATAAGGTGGAAACCAGCTTGTACGATAGCATTAAATAAAAGACACATAGTTAAATAAATAGGTTTCTCGTTCAATATTGGTCGACTGGTTTTTGCTGCAAGCTTGATGCGATTGAGACCTGCGCTCTCAGGAACTGACCATATGTATATCTCGCTGAAAAACCATGCGGAAAATAGATACCAAAGTGCTGTCTGAACGGTCTGAAATTTGGGCGCATATTGTATAAATGTGTGGAAGGTCGAGATTGAGGTCCGCATTCCGACATGTAATTGAGCTACTCGAAGGATGAATATCATAAATGCGCATATGAAGAAAAGACCGCTTCTGATGCCAGCTCTACCCAAAGGAAACCATGACCAAAGGACTGCAGGGTTTGATTAGCACATTCAATTTGTGAAGCCAAAGGTACATACATGAATTCCATTCCCCGACCCATACCGCTTCGATGTAGCATACTGCTGCCAATACAGCCGTTGCCAATGCAAATCTTCTATGCAAGGCTGGAGTCAAAAAGTCCTTGTAAGGACGAATCCGTACTGCAGGCGGCATGATGGGAAAATTGTGAGAAGTTGCAGCTTAAAAGACTAAACATCAATAAGAAGAATAAAGATCTGTGGAGGTCACTTGTTCATGATGTTGTTGCTGTCGTCGTTGTCGTCGTCGTTGTCGTTGTCGGATGAGTAAATAAAGATAGCAATATTGAACTCTTTTGTTGACATTCAATCTCCAGATAAAATAAATTTATTAGAGTTTGGCAGAGCACCAGACGCGAAAGCTTCCGCTCAGCTAGAGCTGCCACCCACTGGTGACCCTTGAGAGAGAGCAAATGGCCCTAGCGAGATAAGGTTATGGAACATCATTCAACTGATCATTGATCACATCTTCCAGATTATCACAATTACTCCGCATAGTCAGTCAAAACAGGCTGCGAGCGTATTTCGTCTGTAGCCAAAACTTGAAATTTAGTCGCATTCGAAAAACATTCTTTTCGTCAATTCATAAATCATGTCCTTCGATCAGTTATCATCGCTGGAGTCGCAACCGACAACCATGCGCAGAGAGGATGATCCTCAATATGCGGACGACCCGGAATTCCAACGGTTATCGCAAGACCTTATGACGAAGCTTTTCTCATTGACAGGAAATATCTCGAGACTTTCAAATGAGATAAATTTACTGGGAACAAAGAGAGATACGGAGAGGGTTCGGGAAAGAGTGCACGATCTTTTGGAAGAGTCAAAGGACACCTTCAAGGAGGTTGGCGATGGCGTCAAGAAGATACAATCATGGGAGGATGTTAGTGTAAGTAATGAGCTGTATTAAATGATTTAGATGGAGTATTGATAGTTGGTGATAGCCATCACAAAAATATACGCAAGCAAAGCTTGCGCGGGAGTTTCAGAATAACCTGACCGAATTCCAAAATGTGCAGCGCCGGGCACTGGAGAAGCAGCGATCTTCTGCCACAGCAGCACGAACGGCCATGGAAGAAGCGCAATCACCAGGGGCTGAGGGCGGAAATCGATTCGGGCAGCAACAATCTCAAGAACAGCTTAGGTTGGCTTCGCAGGACGAAGTGGATTTTCAAGATTCGTTGATTGTAGAACGTGAGGCCGAGATACGGAATATCGAACAAGGTGTCACTGAATTGAACGAATTATTCCGAGACGTTGCACATATCGTCAACGAACAAGGCGAGACCCTCGATACAATTGCCAACAATGTGGAGAACGTGCATTCGGATACAAGAGGGGCAGATCTGGAATTGAGGAGTGCCGCAAGATATCAAAAGAATGCTCGGTCGAAGGCTTGTTGCCTACTATTGATATTGGCCGTCATCCTCACCATCATCATATTGGCCGCCACGCTTGGCTAGACTATTTTCTTTGGGTGGGTTCCATATGTTATATCCATGGCGGAGTTTTGGCGTTCTTCCCACGGCATCTTGCTTCTACGTCTCTACACTTCTCTTGTCCCTTATAACTGAGCCCGGAATGTTTTAGAACCATTTTCATCATGGAAGTGAGAGGGGGGAAGGCCATTTTGTCCAGGTCCTTTATCGGCCTTGAAATAAATATACGACATCTAAACTCCTCTCTGCATAGCTCCTATGTGATTGATTGACAAATTTATCGGCTCGTCTAAAGTTTATCACAACCGCATCATGGCAGTTAGTAGTATCAGCAAGAAATGATTGACAAGAGCAAACCACAAAATACATTAATTTCAGCCAATAAAGTCTGTGATTGGATGTGTACAATTCACAATGGTTGTTTTTGTTCTTTTATTGATAAACGGATTCTCCTGTACGTCGCATAACAACCCATCATTGCCTGACATCATCACAAGGCTTCGTTAGTAACAGTTCGTCTGTCACCCGAGAGCGTTCTTCATACATTGAAAGATTCGCGTTGCCTCGTAAAGTAAGAATATCAACATCGTGTTATCATACTACAATTCCACTATGGGTATTGAATTGGATCAAGCTAGTCTACAAAAGGCTTTTCAATCTCGTCCAGATATACAGAATGCCATAGCAGCAGCATCGCAGGGTAAGTGTATATCTCTCAGCCTTGCAAGAAAAGAAAATATCTAGTATCTAGACAAACAACATTGCGCCCACAACCCCGGAAGAAGTAATCCCCAATCTCCTGGCTAACCCTTAAGTAAAGCTGGCCCAGAATACATCGAGCTCTTTAATCAGATTTCCTTATACGTCTGCGAGACGATATCCCAGCAAATCTCGGAACCAGTCTCGAAGAAGCGCCGCATAGATGGGAGCCTCGCAAGTCGAAGTATCCCGAATGGCACAAATAGCGCAAACACCGCCGGAAGTGCACCTGCCACTGGAGAGGATCCAATTTTGCTTGAGATCAAAGAAATCTCTGTGGTGATACCACAGCGCAAGAAATATAGCCTTTGCTTCACATCGACACATCTCTACGCACGATTACCGACCTCTGAGGAGCCTGCACCTGGCATGAGCTATGCCTGGAAGGATATTGGTAATTCCCATGCTCTTGGATCACCAGACGCTTGCTAATTAGGTGTGCCTGTAGAATATGTATTTTGTCTTCCAGTCCCAGAGAAAACGCAAAAGCAATACAATTACATACTCTTTCCCAGAAACTCTAATATATCGTCGTCCAAACTTTCAGCCTCTGCATCACCCGTACCTGAACCTTTAGTCTTTACGATTACAGAGGGCGCCGCAAAAGCGGGGACTATTGGTGGAACGGAAAGTTCAGCAGCTTCAGCAGTCTCCGATGACTACAAAACTCTTCTCACCTGGGCTCTTTCCTTCTGCTTAAAGGCCGCCGGTAATATACTCAAGATCACAGAATCTGACCCTAAGCTATTTGCAAGTGCAGTCAAGCAAAGCCACCGACCAAGCGAGAAAGCGGTGCATGTTAGAGCATTCAGAGGATCTAAAGATGGATATCTGTTTTTTCTACCTACTGGAATCCTATGGGGATACAAAAAACCGTTATTGTTTTTACCACACAATCGCATCACTGCGCTCTCTTTCACAAGCGTCTTACAACGTACCTTCAATCTTTCACTCGACATCGACATGTCAGTCCCAGGCGGCGAAGACACTACCGAGGAAATGGAATTTCAGATGATAGACCAAGAAGATTTCGCCGGCATAAATGAATTTGTACAAAGACATGGATTGCAAGATAAGAGTATGGCCGAGCAGCGTAAGGCCAAGCGATTGAATGTGAATGTGATGAAGGATGAAGATGGGAACGTAGTCGGGAACGCGGAAGCAGGAGAGTTGGAAAGGGCGGCGCAGGAAGCTGAACAAGCAGCAATGGATGAAGAAGACGAAGACGAAGAGGACTATGATCCAGGAAGTGAGGGCGAGAGTGAAGGGAGTGGCACGAGTGATAGTGAGGAGGATGATGACGAGAATGGAGAGGGAAGCGGTGCCGAGGAGGATGATGAGGATGATGAGGATGTAAATGGAAAGAATGGAAAGAATGGAAAGAATGGGGAGGAGAAAGAGTTGTAGGAATAAAACGTTTGAGCTTTGCTATACGCGTGGACGTATATGCTGCATTTCTGGTAGATTTGCTGTACCAAATCTTGGTTTGGGCATGTAGTATCCGTGGGTGCTGGTAAGCACTTGTATGAATTACATAAAAAGTTGGATTCCACAAAGCTATTTTGTTCCCATTCCATCGTGGAGATACCATCATTCATCCTAATTCGCCCACACCATCCGGGGCACCAAAAGTCAACATAGAACTCACGGGTATTGATATCTCATCTGACTAAATAATTGCGTTATATCTCAGTATTACATGGGTAAATTTTTGTTAACGTCAAGCGCTTCGCATACTTTGTGATACATATTTGTGTCTTGCCATCCCGACAAGCTCAATATCAATCCCTCATCACTCTCGCCTTGGAGTGTATAAGAAGTACGTGGTCGTCCCGAGTTTTTGCGAATGGTTCTCGGGCATTAACCGATAATAGATTTGACTGCCATATGACGAGGTCGTCAGTTGTTGATGGTCCCATTTTGAAATAGGAGCGAAATATCTCTTCGCTGCTTGGAAGGCAACTCCATTTGGGAGATGTTTCATGTGTGGGAAATATATGATTGGGAGACTGCTATTGTCCAATTAGTTTTTTATGTTCTGGAGATTGATGTGGAGGGTACATTGCAGTATATGCCCTTAGTACTTTTCACGCCAACTACTAAAATCCATACCTTCTCATAGTGACCATGTTACTTAATGTATAGACTCTACTTGAATTTTGCAATATTGGGTCTCCTTGGTAGGTTCAACCATTGATGCGAAGCTCGTGCTGGGATCCCGATATTAAGTACTGATGGTATGGGAAAGCATGTTCGTATTTCGGACGACATCCTTATCGTGCAACTGTATGTTTCTCACTAGCAAGATCGTGTTTTTTTCAATGTCTAAATCATATGCAGAGAATTCCGTGCACACACTACTCTGCTGACAATAGAGTTTGGGACATCTGCAGACGGACTGAACGATGATCCGGACATTTCTCCTCAACCTTGAAATTTAAAAGTACCAGGAATAAATAGATAGTGGCGCTCGCCTTCTTTACCTAATTCGGTGCATTCGCCTTCATGCCATTCACCAATTCGCAACTACACCTCTTCTTGTCTGCCCTTCCATGCACGTACCGTATTCACGGGCTATCAAGTGTCGATGTTGACTCATCGTCTTGTCGCCCTCATGATTTTCACATCCAATTAGTGGTGTCAATGATTATGTAGTACATCTCCAAATAAAGGCCTATTTGTCCATGACACATCAATTCACACCATCCCCCACCATCCCCCACTCGTTCCCAAAAGCATCAATATGATAAATCATCTCCCTACGCCATCATGCAGCTAAACCTCTGGAAAGTTGAGGTCTCGAACGGGGACCATCCTAAGGCCAAAAGAAAGGAAGGAAGAATGGAAGAAATCCCTTTAAAGAAGAGAAAATGTGGAAAGATTTTCAGCCATTCTAGTTTCAAGATTTTCCACCACTTGGAGTGAAAAAACATTAAAAAAAAAATAATCATCCTGGCGAGCGGCATAGTCGGGACCTCACCGGTCGATTGCGTCTGAAAATGAAACGAAATCTGAACAGGAAGCCATACTGAACAAAGAATTTTGTGCGTATTAACCAGCAGTACTCGAATCTGTTGTTGGATTCGGATGTGAACCGAGAGACCTTGCTATCGGGATCTAGTACCGAGACATTATGTATGGATCTTTTTCCCTAAAAGCTCCGATACACATTGAGAACGACGTCGTTGAGACTCGAGAGGCAGTTTTAGGAACGGGAAGCAATTGTTGGGATAGTGGATGTCTCTTTCGGTGTTAATACTGCTTTTGTCTTTCCTTCAGCCATGTTTCGAAAAAGGATAAGTCGGGAATGATGTTTGAAAAGAATAATACCGTAACAATAAAACTGAAGAGGCTTCCACATGGTTGGCGGATCTGCTTGCCGCTCCTTACATGTTCATAACCTCGTATATTGGTAGCACAAGCATGAGCAAATAACACTAGGATTCCGTACAACTTCAAGTCTAGACCTCTGTACCTGCATGAACTTACAGTTTTCGTGGCTCCAATTCTTGTCTCTTGCATATCAAAGGTTTGCACCTGAATTAGGAAGTATTCCAATTCGAAATTATACGATACAATAAGAGATCTCTCCGGGTAAAATAAAGGAGCTGAAGAGAGGAGGTAGAGTGAAGAAAAAGCCAAAAGCCTCCGTGTCGTATTGTTAGTACCTTTGGACTTGGCTCGGAACATTTGGACGGGATCGTTTGTAGAGTTGAATTGAGGCAAGCCAAGAAGTGACATGAACTTATATCTCCGAATATTCATGCTTATGCTCATGCTCATGCTCATGCTCATGCTCATGCTCATGCTCATGCTGTAGATTGTGGATTCGGGCATGTGAGTGAGATGAGGAAGAACATTTTGATCTCTTGAAAATCTTGTGCTTTGCCGATAGAGTACACTGCAGACGCATATTAGAAATTGAGTGATGAAAAAAAATAGCAACTCACGGGCAAAAGTGTAACGTGAATGTCTTGTACAGTACAGTACAATACAAGTACAAGAATTCAAGTCATGCGACTTCCAAGAATTTATCTACCTAGTCCTATAATCCAATACTATCTATCGGACGAAAGACCTCGAGAACAACCATGCAAGAAGTCACTTGCCAATTCAATTTGATATTCAAATTTATTCTCTATCAAAAACTATCACAGCATTTACAATACTACACTACAACGTCCATCACACACATGCCGTGCGTCTCCCTCAAATACTGGAAATAGGCACGGGAAATCAATTACCCTCACTCTCACTGGATTCTCAAAACGGAAAGCTTAGCAAGCTGCAGTATCACTCAGTCCACCAATTCAAGTCCCCTAAAACACCATCATGGTCAAACTCAACATAAACTCACGGTGTACATCACAGCAGCAAGATTAACGTCCCCGAATGCACAAGTGTATATGCATGTTTCTTCCTAGCTGCAAGCCAACGGGTCAAGTACATGAGGTCTGTACACACATGGTATGCAGATTTCGAATACTTTGCAGTACACGAGTATACCAAATCTCGAGAGGCCCAACGTTTCAGAACACACTCACTATCTTAATGATGGTAGGAGTATGTGAGATGCACTTAGAAAGATGGCTAGCTTGAATCATCACGACATTTCATTTCCTTCGTGCAACTCTTACAAGTCGTGAAGCCTACAGCAATGACAAACGCTTCCTCATATATGGACGATAGGGGAGTGGGTACATAAAAACGTTTAGGAAAGTGTGCTCGGGCCTTTCAATCAGCCCAAACAAAGTCCAAGGCCAGATCTACAAGTTGCGATAAGTCATGTGGCAACTCACAGCACCAGCTGTACTGTACTTTACGCATTGGCTCATTCACGCACTCTCACCTGATCAGGGCTCAAGCTGGCTTGCTCTGTGGGGGACTCTGCAGCTAAGTTTAGGTGGTGAGATTAGAAAGGCTTAGGAGAGTATGGAGAGACAGGCGTGCCGATTACAGCGCCAGCGTCATAGATTCCTGGCAAGTACATACACTCAACATGCATACGCCGCACACATCCAGACACCATGCAGCGTCGATCACCCCAACAGGACAGAGGAAAGGATAATCTCTAGTTGTCTACTCGGTAGAGCATACTAGCTATAATTGTATTGGTACATTTCGGCTTTCATGCCCAGACTGCAGGTACACTTTTTAGCGATGGCCACGCACCCCTTGCATGTCCAGCTCCCTCCATATTTCACTGCCTTAAAAATAATGCATCGATATTGATTTCGTGAAAACCTAAAAGAGCTGCGAGCATTTCGTTGAGTGCTTGAAAATGTAGGCGGGAAAATATGTTGAATGGGAGCATGTGCCTGTGAAAGTTCGGTCAAAATCTAGTTGCCTTTCAGAAACAGAGTATCCGCGCCAATAGACACATCGATTAAGTTACTGCGTACAATATAAAAATCAGGAAATATCCTGGATACAATCGCCTTGTATTGATTGGATCCGAGTATTGTCGATGCAATCTTATGTTGTACACTGAGTGCTTGCCTTTCGAACTTGATGAAAAGTACAGAAGCATCGTCGGTGCACACATGCCAAATTCATCAGTATCAAAAATCAAATTGCAAATAGAATATAAATTCTCGTGTTAGGTATCTGAATGGATCGTGCTGTGAGACGAAGGTTACTAAGCGGTATATATCGCATCTATTACAGTCATATCACACTTAAAAGTAGTCAATGAATGGTTCTGATAAAATGCTTTTCTCCATTTTTTAATGGTAGGGTATCTAGAACTAATATTCAATAAATCCTCCCTCGCTGTGCTGGTTTCCACCTCGTTCATTCAAGCTGTTGACTGACTAACCATAAAGGATCCATATGTACGCTCCCTTTTCCTTTGCGCTTTGCCACATTGGAATTTTCGTTGGAGATGATTTTGAAGGATTGTCGCGATTGCGTTGCGTGTGCGCGATACAGAATATTTCTCTCATTGAGTTTCACCGCTTTTCCATTCCCATCGCTCCTTCCCCTCTGTTCTATAAGATCGCCCTTATGTTCACACTCCACATCCACCACCTTTCTATCTCAACTCATTCCTATCCTTTGGTATATTATCCTCCACCCTCCGCTGCTACCGGTATATTACAAGAAAAATGCGCACAGGTGTCTATTGTCCCATTATGCGTCCATCTAAGGGGGTTTTACCCCTTTCCTTGCCTGATCCCATCCGGTCCCATAAACCAAGCTCCTGTCCATCCTCCTTTCCAAACCGAGCTAAACCCAAGCCATTCAGACCAGGCCCGGACCATATCCCAGCCCCATGATATTTTTGCGCTCCAGCTCCATTGCGGCACACGAAAATGTAATCAAAAAACTAAGTACACGTGAAAGGAAACAATGCATAGTATGATTATGAATATTTTCAAATAAAATAGTAAACAATACACAAGAATGATAACAATGCTTAAAGGACAGTGCAGATCTCGAATCTCAAGTTGCTAGTCTTCAAGGATAGTTGCCTGTTAAGGAGCGTTGGGGTATAGTAAAAATTCGTTTCGTTCGTAAAGTCGTTAAAAAGATGCGGTGGGACGGTGCGACCATCAACCGACCAGAAGTAAAAACAAGAAGGAAAAAAGGCGGCTCGTGAGGGCCAGGACCTTCTTAAGACGCTCGATTTCGATTACATTCAAGGCTTCCCTAATGCCACAGGGAATTTATCTGTGATGAATCGGAGAAGCTTGGTTGTTTTGCTGGGATTTCGTCGAAGTTGCGCGGTAGCTTGAACCATTGGTCCAACGATATCTTCGTCCCCAAGCTGAGGGAATTTGCCTTCGCTGCGAGGGTCGTTTAGCGATGGGATTTTCGTCATGACGTTGCTTGAGGAAGCATTGCCAAGCGTGTTGTGTTTCAATGTGGCAAAGGCATCTGTGGAGCTCTGGGCTGTAGTAGCAATTGTGAGTTCACTGTTTTTCATCCATTTGAGATCTGTTTGAGCCCATTTTTCCTCAGTCAACTTATAAGTTTTTGAAGTGACTCCATAGTGTTCACCTGTGCGAACAATATGCTTAGTATAGTTACAACGCGCGAGATCCCAATCAGCTCGTAGTTGCCGGCAAGCTTCGAGGTCAAAATTCTCAGGGACATAAGGCTCGGGGTGAATGACGAAGTTAGCATGGCCAAGTTTGTTTGCCCACTCATCGTTCTCCTCAGCGATCAGAATGGCAGGAATCTCTGAAGAGGGAACTATATAATTTGATCTAATTGTTGATCTATGAAAGGATGAAATAGATGGCTTAGTACTAAGTGGCGGTGAGGGCATTCCATGTAATTGTTGGGTAATCATGAAATCAATGGGCGTGTTGGCGCCAGACATCGAATCACTCGTGTCAGCGACAGATGGTGACTGTAATGGTGATTGCATTTTGAACTGCTCCTTGGCTAAGACATCAGTCATGAGAGGTGGAAGCAATGGCGTGCCGGCCAATCCTTCTTCGAATTCCGACATACCGCTTTTTGCCTTTTCGATATCGAGGAAGGATGTTGTAGAGCTATTATCGCGGCTACCAAAGACGCTTCTGGTTGGAGTAGGTGGTAAATGGAGATCAGAAGTATCGTCCAGAGGTCTGCGAGCGGAGTTAGACCTCGATGAGGATCTACTAGAAGGGGCCCTTGAAGTTGCATAATCTCGTTGGGTATCGGATGATATGGATGCTGCTGAAGAACCCGTGGCTTTTCGGGCACTCCATTTGCGGGCAAAGGAAGGAAACTTGCTATTGAATCGAGATGTGAGTCCATTCAGTGGCGATTCGTTTCCTCTCCTCTTCTTGTATCTCTGGCCTAATGGAAACTCTCCATCACTAAAGAATCCATCCGAAAGATCATAGTAAGAGTCTTGATTGGTAGATAAATGGACTGAGCTTTGGGCCATAGACGTATCTCTATGCAAGCAATACAGATCGTCGCCTATATATCACGAGAACAAGGATTAGCCTATCGCCTTTGCCCCAGTGGATGTGCGTTTTCGCGATTATCATTACCCCGCGTAGTCATCCAAGAGATAAACAGTAAATAAATGTATGAAGGTTTTAGGTCATTAAAGAATGAAGGTCTGGACGTAATTTAGGACTTACACAGGCAGTTGTAGAGTTCATCGCAATCTGGGATATCGTCGTCGTCCTCAAACATGAAGTCATTCTCCCGTTCGCAACGAGGTTCTTCTTGAACATCAGGCAGTGATCGCTTGCCGGATTTGTTGGTTGCGAATGTCGGCGAGGACGGACTTTCATAGAGGTACTGTGATTCGATTGAAGAAGCTGAGCTTGGATGCCTCATATGGCCTCGTGTAGAGAAAGTTGGTGTAACTGGCGATGGTAGCTCAGATGCCGATGAGTTTTGTGTATGAATTGAGCACGAAAGATCCATATCTAATTCTGGCAAGCTCTCTATAGCTTTTCTCTCGGCAACATGGCCAGGAAGGCGAAACTCAGCTAATCCTGTTGGCATTTTGGGAGACAGCGAGTAAGTGAAAGTTGGGATTTTGGAGGCAGGTCGATGTAGCGACTTGTATCGTGTCGATATTGTACTTCAGTCAAAACGGGTGCGAGTCTATAGTGCAATTGACAACATAATACGAAGGTAATGCTTCTCTTTTCTTTTCTGATAAATTGATGTAGCGATACTGAAGTGAGGAAACTGCACAAGTAACTTGTTCACAACTTGCAATCATACGTGGACGTTTCGAAAGTTATGCGTTTTCCAACGGACCACGTAGTTATGTGTATAGCTAGGTTGAACGCGCGATGGGAGAAATGTATGGGTAATGAAGACTTGGATGCGTGGTTGGGAGTTCTGGGTGCGCTGCGAACTTTTTCTTTGCAGAACCAATCAGACATTGCTCTACCCAGCGTTTCCTCATCCAATACTCTCACGTGAAGGATGACTAGAAAAACTTTGCAGAATTTCGGGGACTATGTAAGACTTACAGTAATTGGACAGTCCGATAGTTCAATGTTGGGATATTGCATTCAACTGATAGTAGTGTTTGACAAGAGGGCGGAGTGATGTATGTGACGGTATGTGACGGGATACGACGGTGAAGGGGGTTATCAGGGTGCTTGCTCTTGAGGTCTAAGTGGTCAAACTTGGGTCCTGCTGGTCGATAAACTTGACGAGTGGATTTTGGGTGATTTAAGACGGAGAAAAGAACAAGTCAGAAGGTTGAAAAGATGGAGATTAAGAAGTCCTGAGTTCGAGAGGTCGAGAGGTCGAGAGGTCGAGAGGTCGGAAATCCAAGAGGGTTGGTTGGTGGGTGTGTGGATGAGACCCGTGGGAGTGGATGGGAATGGGGTGGGAATGAATAGATGGATGGATAGTTAGTTCTAGGTACTCCGTATCCGTAGTCTTTCGATTTTTGTGTTTGTGTCTGTGTTATGATGTGACCCAGTATTTTTTGGTTTATTTTTTATTTTTTTTTTGACTCACTAACAAAATTTCCCCCGGGGCAATGGAATTGAAAAAGAATGTGGAGCACAGATGATAGAAGTTAGAACCTACAACTACAACAACCACAACTACAACTACAACTACAACTACAAGCTAGGTACACGACTTAATCGTACTGCTATGTACTCCTCACCTACTAGATAGTCCCTCCCCCTCTAACCTATGCTGCTATGCATGTCTGTTTCTCTCCTCTTATTTACTCTGTCTGTACTTTACAGGGAAGGGCATCCGGATCACAACACTAGTAATTACCTCGGAAAGCCCACTTTTTGGTTCTTTTCTCTTGGGGTCTTGGGGACCAGAAGCTGCACCGGCCGTCTAAGTCTTCGTAGCCATAGAGCTCGCGCGGCGGGAAGGGAAAAGGCCATGGAAATATCCAGGGAATTTTAATTGGTAGAATGTTCCAAATACCGGCCTCCCTGCCTGTCTACCTACCTACGAATTTTATGATGATTTGGCAGGTTACACCCAAAAGAGGTGTCTTTCACATTAACGTCGTCACATATGTCATAGATATATCGCATTCGCCTGGTCTTCGATAGCTATATGTATATTCTTCCTTTACTCGCTGCTCCTTTTCGTTCGCTCAGAGCCTGCGCAAGACATTTGGGTACAGTCACAGTACGTACATACACTCACTACCTGAGAGCTTTAAGCACCTCCAGAAACTTAGCGAATCTTGCAGCTACACGAAATCTTCCAAACTTCCAAATGACTTTTCTGACTTTGCTCTATGTGGATTTAATGGAAACACCGATATGCCGTCGGAAGTTGGAACACTCACCCCCACGTTAAAAGGGAAGGGTCCAGATTCTTTCTCGCATAATGGGCAGGTCGAGTTGTTATCCAAACCTCTTGCCGTAAGGTATGTATGCTTGTTCCAAAATCCCTTTGCTCATGAGGAAATTAGAATGTTCTATTCTTTTAATATGGGAGCATTCGATTCGTCTTTCCATAATCCTAGTTAGTTCAATCAAATAAGAACAAAGCAAGGTATGTCGGACAATACATACAGACTTGGAAATGGAGGAGAATGGTACCGTACTCAAGGTCATAAAGGAGCATAGATCCCAATGTCCCGGGGAACAAGGGCAGAGAGAAACCAGTCGGTCTTACTGCTCATCACAACTATGGCGGTGGGTCGCATTCCCCCCGTTTCTGTCAGTGGTTGATTCTGTGAATCTATGGAAAGAATCCTTTTGGAGGTTAGCGTACAGTAAGCGAACTACGGAGCAAAGCTTGATTACTATTATTACATTATTCTTTCTCTCCTTTGCCGACTTCTCGAGTTTACAAGGGGAAAGAAGTGGTTGTGAGTCGTGAATCGTGAATCATGATGGCTCATTTGATCAATGAGCGGAAAGTCACGAATATGAACAGAGTAGATAGTCTCCGAGAGCTAGCAACACTGGGAATATACCGAGTATTTTAAGTTCCAAGTTTTAAGACCTCAGTCTCAAATGTAACCTTTTGCTATCCTCAACATTGACAAGCGCTACGCCGGAAAAGGTTTATCACATCCCACCAGTATTCTGCTTCTACAATAGGAAAGAAATTTTAAGCTTCTTTTCTTCAAATGCAATGACGAAACTAAGCAGCAATATATGCACCTCTTTGAAAATGGTTGAGTCCATAACTAAAGTGATGGGTTTTTCATATATTCTGTACGTATTTACCGTAACACTCCTTGTTAAGGCTAAGCTTCGCCCTGTCAAAGTCCACAGCATTTTTTGAGACACCTATGGTGCAGGAACCCGACCGTCGATCCAATGATCGAGGGCATGCCGTTCTTTCTCGATGTTTCAAGCAATGTGTGGTACCCCCTTTCCATAGTCCGCCTTGCGATTCATCACATCTGATATCTTGTTCAGCTGTGCGAGGCAATACATTACCGCCCGCTTTGCCTTATCGTCGAGAAAGAGACGCCAGGGGCATGACTTTAAAAGGTGTGATTTTATGATTTCTTGGTTTCTTGTGATCTGTATGGCAGAGGTTGGTTCCGGGATTGCAAAAAAAAATCTATTTAATTTGTTTGGCAAACAAGTTAAATATTTCTGTTCGCTATTTTTCTTCATGTTTGCTAAATAAGCCCTGTTAAATAAATCAATAATCAATAATTTCAGTATTCCGCACGGAAAAGGGAGCGTACAGATTCCGCGGACTTCTCATAGGTGGATAACCCAATGCCCCATCGGACCACTGGTTAGTTGTATTCTTGGTAGTGTTTGGAACATACACCGTAGAAGTTGTAAAGAACAAAAAAGTGGGAAACCCAAAAAAGCTCTCACTCATTCATCCACCTGGGTAGGAAGTTAAACAAAACACTCTCTATAAGATAAATTGGTGATCCTTCGACTATGTCGCATATGTTCTCGCATTTCACAACTAGTACGGCATACCCAACAACCACACATCCAATTTACACTCAATGGTAGTGTCTGGTGCATTGAAGCCACTCTAACTCGGAAAAGCCTCTTAATTTTACATCTACAATCTAATAGTGATTCCAAGTTCATCTTGAAAAGCATAGGCCCTTGTACTGGCCTGATTTTCTGGTCGGTCTCTGAGGCCGCTCAGTGAAGGGTTGGATCGGCGTGGTCGAGATACCGACCCAACCTCCTGATTTAGCCGGTCCTCGCATGGAGTGCACCGTCGCATCCCAAACCAACACTTTTAAAGGCTCCTTTTGCTAACCAGCCAAGAGTAAAAGCAAGGGAAGAAATGTCAATTCGTGAGCTTCTCACCAAAATAGAACACTTTATGTTAAAACATAGCTAAACTTTCGCATCACATTGACGAGCAATTTTCAATGTTGTAAATTAGAAATCCCCCTTTTGTTGAGGTGAAAGACGGACAGATACAGGCATACAGTTATTGTAACATTGCTGCAGCCCATCATTGTCGCCAATCGGGCGAAGCAAATTCGCAAGTCAACGAGGGACAGTATTAGGATAAATGTATGCCTTCCTCGGATAATATGAACGCCATGTGAAATATGCCACGTTCGTGCACTCTGGTCTTATCAAGATCATTGAATAATCTTTCAAACCCAATGTTGAGACCATATTTCTCGTTGGGCTTCGCTTCCCTCAAACTTATGACCTCAGCATTAGACGTACAGGGGGGAAAATGTATGCCGTGAGACGTACCTTGAATGGTACTTCTATAATATCCTGGAATCCTTCGGTCAATTCTGGTTTTTGAAATCTCGACGTGAAGCTTGTAAAGGCTAATTTAGGGAGTAATTTTCTCTTTTCTGGGTTCATCTGTGTCGGATTAGAATGTCATATCCAGGAAGGATGTCATGAACCTTTCTCGTCAATGGCGAAGAAAATCCATTAGAGTGAAGAGGACATACGGTTTGATTTAGGGCTCGCACAGCATCGTTGTGCTCGCATACTTGTACGCCTGCTAAAAAATGGACACAGCGGATCGGTACGGAATACTTGGCAGCTAATGCTACCCATTTGCTTCGAATATCTCGATCCGCATTTGTATTGTCTAGAAGGTGTCAGTTCCGCTGCCATCATATGAATGCAGTGCAAGCACAACTACTCACCCACAACCACAGACGTACCCTCATTTAAATACTGTTCAGCAGCTTTGAAGCATTTGTCTCGCTCGTTAGATGTTAGTTTATACTCTGTAACCACTGGCAAACGCAGCACATACTGTTTTGAGGATATCTTGGTTCACTCTAGCATAACCAAGAGGTTCCAATTGCTTCCAATAAAATGTAGATTTTCCAGCTCCGGGACTACCACAGAAAATGGCTACCTCTGTCGGGTTAACTTTTTCGTACTTTGGAGACACTAGGACAATGTCAAAAATAAATCAATAGCAGGCAAAGCTTCATGATCCCAACCTGTAGTGTTTCTAGAGCAGTGATCTTCTGGCTCAAATGTGCGAGTAAATGGTCTTGATGTTTCTTTGAGAAAATATTCTTCGGGGGTATAGAATTTGATCCCGACGTTCTCGGCAAAATTCCTACAAAGTATTAACGATCAATACAACGTCGAGACCCAGATAGCTTTACCGATCCGAGCAAGCAAAGTCCTTTGATTTTCCAGTACTGGCGTGGCGCCCGGCAGCATCTCCAACAAAGATGGACTCTCGAAGATTAAGGTCACCTGGAAGGTGAATGTCGTAATCTTCAAGTAATTCATTCCACATGCCCGTTCGTGGCTTTCGATATATGTCATTCTCTGTTGCTGCATAAATACCCACTGGAATATTGAGACGATTCAAAACCGCAGAAACTTTCGCCTTGAAGTCCGCAAGTCGAACTTTGGGGGATTTGGGGTCCGTTTTGAGGGAAATACCACCCTGGTTGCTGATCACAACGACACGAAAACTGCAAAATATTCAGTAACTCAGAAGTATATACGAGGTAATGTGTTACCGACCCATCCTCCAAGTATAGTTTTCTCAGAATACCAGGAACCGATGGATGCCACCACTTCCAGTCCTGAGCGTTACTAGAATGCTTCTTGCCAGAGGATGTTTGTATGAGAGTTGAGTCCTGTTGTGAGATATTATTAGGGCTTTGCTTCAAAGGGTGCGAAGCCAGTACTCACAAAATCAAAAGCAGCAACTTTGTTTCTTTTCAGATTGGGTGATGATACCTCTGTAACTGAGCTGGTTGGTGGTTCAAATTTGCCAACCAAGAGCGTGCTTGGTGTATCATCATTTGGAGCGCGTCCTTGCCAGGAAATCTTTTCAGGTGGCTTTTGCGATGTAGGCGTAAAGAATGTTGCAACAGCAGTCTCTAAAAGTAGTTTCAATTATAATTCGTCAAACGTTCTTGTGAAGCTTACGCGTTGTCGTAGACTGTACTTTGCGACGCAATGGTGGGGGTGATATTGACCGGTCTGTACTTGATTTTCTCTTCTGTAGTACTCTAGCAGGGCTTGCCATAATTTTCCAAATATATCTCAAGGCGGACACTTGAAGATATCCTACTGATGATATGGTAGCCAGCTTGATAATGAGTATTTTTCTGATGTTCGTGATGGTTTTGTTTTTACGTAGGTAGGTAGGTAGGTGTAAATAAATATTCAATATCTTCATGATCAATCGGGCGTGTGTCAAGTTGGTTGCGCGAGGCAATCACGAAAGTCACGTGCTTGTGACGTCCAGCTACAAGTCGTGACTTCCATTCCAGACAAAGGCATAGCTCAAATAAAGGCCAGAAACTTTCATATTCAGCCCTTCTCTACTATACACATTCGTCAGCTTGATGCCATATGACATTCCAAATATGAATGTATACCTTTAGAAACAGAAACTGCATTCATTGGCCAGTAATCACCATGCTCATCCCGAACATCAGCAACCAATATTGAATGACTTCACAGGCAGCATATCCACGACAGTGGTGTTGGAAGTAACACATCTTATTCATCATAACGCATAAATACTAGGCTAGGAAGGGGGAAGGGGCGTTCCACGCTACTGTCATCATATCTGCTACTTGTTATTCTACCATCTGCATCACTCTTCTCTGCCGACCTTTCCTCGCCGGTGTTTCTATTTTGAGCAATCCAGATCAGTCGGACTAAGCCAAGTCTTCGTGAGAACTTATTATGTATCATCTTGTGTACGCAGAAGCAGGTCCGATATCCATTAGTTTGGTGTCCTTTTCATTCGGGCCAACCGTATGATCCGTAGTTCCCCTCTCCAGCAGAATAGTTATTTGACACACAGCCTTCATTCTGTCTCCATTGCAATGCACAACCTTCCTCCTCTCCATCAAATAAATATCTTGTTGGTCGGTCACGAAAATGGCACTTGCCGCATTGCTTTATGTTGAATATGACCCAACAACCAGTTGTCCATTCAGGGCCCATGAATGCCCCGAAAAAAAGACAAGTATCAAGCTCGACGAGTCGCTCTATTTCAGGGCATATTGCAGTAGTAGCATCCTGGCCTCATAGTAGTTTGTGACAGTTAGACTCGGGGAGGCATATATTTTTGACTCTAACTAGTCTAGTACAGACCATTCTGGCTCGAAATCTCTTCCGCATTTTTTAATCCTAGTGATGGGATATTTTAAAGCACTTGCTCAGTCTTAGGGAGAAGACCATTTTCAGTACCTGTCAAAAGATGACATATTTTCGACACCGTCGGCCTGTTTTAGTTGGGGGTGTCTTCTATTATCTTAAAAGGAGAAAGGAGACTAGCCAGTAAGTACAGATACCGTCTTTCACGTAGGGTTTATTATTACTTGCGTGAATATATATATGTATCAAATAGAAAACTGTATGACTCGCATCAAATATGCTGCGTCTTTTCGCAGACAGGCTGGACAATAAAAAAAGCAGATGTATCCATCAGCGAAGCTATTTTCTAATGTTATGGCATACGACTACGACGTTCATTCTTCGAATAATTCTGATACCCACTCGAAATGTATTAATGTGCACTCAGTATCGACACACAATAAGATTTCCTCGGTCTTCAATTCCATTTTCACGGAACCCAACAGGTAGATATTCGCACTTTTTTCCCGAACCACGAAAAACTTGAGGCCAAAACTCAAAACTTAAAGCTTCGCAACTAAAATCAAACTTAAAAATGCAATACCACACCAACCTAATCGTTCACCACCAAAGGCAATTTGGCAAATTCTTCATAAAGACTCTTAGACTGTATTGCCATTTGCACCGTGCTGAGTCGAGTGCATTTCCCTAAGCTTCCACGTACCAATAGATTTCCCACCTCAATTTTTAGATAAATTCGTCGGTCATACGGTTACAGGTGACTTGTAGCATTCTAATCTCGAAACTCATACAAAATATTTCTCGGCGTTGACGCCTATGCGGTTAAGACGGTTGTAGTAACGGGTTCTGGGCATCCGTACTGGCGGTTCCAGATGGACTACAAATGCGAGATGGTGATCTTACGGTTGCCTGGTTGAACAAGCGCTTATACCCTTTGATGAATCACACATCTATCTACTCAAACAAATCTTCACACGTGCTGCAGCTCTCAGTTACCAACATCACTTATACACACAAACTCACAACGAGCCGAGGCCCCGACTCTCACACTTTTTGGTATTTAAGTTTTGGATAGTATGGAAAATACGATTTTCACTTCTTATTGATCACTACATCCTGTCATCACAGCGATGATACCAACAATGAAAGCAAATAACATTGGTATCAAAGATTCATCAAAATCATAAAAGCTATAACTTCAAACGCATCAAGTTGCAATATACATACTTTAGACTCACGCCTTATCATAACGGCCTGCTCTTCATTTACCTCGTTCTCTATCCCGAGTATTGCCTCGGGGACCATGACTACCCCTCGTAGCTGGAGCACCTCGAGTAGAGGCGGCATCCTTGGCCGCCACTCTAGTGCTAGCACCAGCAGCGGGTGTCAGCGATGTCACTGTCGTTTCCCCCAGCCCACCCTCTGTAGCGGCAAACTCCGTCACAACATTCTTCGCCGGCCTTTTTTGCGTAATCTTGCTCACTAAACTACCAAAATCCATCGTATGAATGGATTCCTCCAGCTCACCAAGGCTAGCTGCTTGGATAAAAAGCACTTTACCGCCAGTGAAGCCGTCTTGAAGCAGTCTGGTGAGCTGTGTGTCTCGGAATGGAATGCGTGCTGCGTTGTTGCCCATGGCAATTAGCACGCTTTTCAAGGCTGAAAGCTCGGAGTTGATAGCTTGTGTTTCTGTCTGTCGACCAGTGACATTTTTCAAAGACTCGGAACCTGCAAGATCAATGAATGTAATGCCGGAGCGTGTCGTTGTGATGGCACCAGATGGTTCTGTCTTTGATGCTTTTATCTGGAAGGACAAGAACATGTGAGAACGTGATGAAGTGTCATTTTTCTCAGTTTGACCTGATGTACGATTCTTATTCACATCCTTAATCATTGCTTGAATGGATTCAAGATTGTCAAGAACAGTCGTTTGTACTGGCAATACTTGTTCACGGACGGGCCACATACCACCGCACTCGCTTGAGACCTTTTGTGGTTCTCGTACTGGCTTGAAGAGGTCGTATACCTTATGTTCATATACTTCAATACAGCGGCCCTTGACACTATAGTCTGTCCCGTAGGATTTGCCGAGTTGAGTGAAAATTTTTTCTAAAGCCATATCGAGCATTGCACTCATAGTGTATGTTTTTCCAGAGCCAGTTTGTCCATATGCAAGGACGGTAATATCATAACCTTGAAGGGCAGCTTCTAAGATTTCACTTAGGTCGTGGAAAACGGAGGCATTGTTAGCTTCAGGTGCAAAGACACGGTCGAATTGGAAGTCGCGAGTGTTGCCAAATCTGTCGATGACTTCTACTTTATCACCACCACGAATTGAGATGGGCTGCTTAATGAGAGTGCCTTGCGGAGGTCGGATACGTAGCCAGGACCGGAAGTTTCCTTTGCTTTCAATAAGTTCGAGTCTGAGTTTCTTGACAAGTGTCTCCATTTCTTCAAGTTGAATAGTAAAAGATTCCTTCACGGATTTCAGCTCAGTCTCCATGAATACCTTTTCGATGACTAGATCATCGTTATCATTTATGAGTTTTGCTATCTCATCTCCGTGCTGCTTCGCTATCTGTTTTGCTTTAGAATTTTCTTGTTTGACTTGCACTTTCGCTTCGTGCAGCTCTTTTTCAAGTGCTAAGCTTTTCGACTTCAGATTTTTTATCTCTTCTTTGTCAGCTGCACTATCCTTGAGCCTGATACTTTGGATCCTGGCCGCATCAAGGGATCGACTCATGGGAGGCGCCACTACTCTTGCGGCTTCGCATTCCCGTAATTTTCGATTGGTATTTCTCAGTTGTTTTTGAAGCTGTTCAACCGTCTCATCCTTACTTATCAGTTCCACAGCTTTTCTATTACTGTACGCCTGCAAGGCATCGAACTTTGCTTGATTTACTTTAAGTTCGCCCTGCAGTTGGGCTAGTAGCAGATTTTGGGTCACCGATATGGCTTTAGAATTGCTGACTTTGACGCTTGTCTCGTCGACCATTTTTGTCAGGGCTTTATTATCCGCGGCATGTTTATCGCTTGCTTCACCTAAATTTCTGATGATTTCGTCTTGATTGCATACTTTGAAGGACAGCGCTTCAATTGCTGCCGTAACATCTTGTGAGACTTGTACTGGCTTAGGACGCGCCCGCGCCTGTCTTATTAGCTTCTGGTGCACTGGAATAATTGGAGACCAACCTCGTGTGACTGCCCACAGTCTGATTCTCTTCCTGATATTCTCCAAATCATTAATGTTGTTTTGCTGCTCTGTTTGAGCTACCGTCAACGACAGGCTCATCGCTTCTCCACTTCTCTTGCTCGCATCATCTACTCCATCTGGCTCGACCTCGGGATCGTGCTCCATAGCTTCTGACCTAGTTTTTGATATCATTTCTATGCCTTGCGAGATCGGTCCTGCTTCTGTCATGTCTTGCTCTTGCTCGTTAGGATTGGTGACCTTGCCACTTTTGGTACTTTGGCCCGTTTCGCGGCGGCGAATTTCAGCAAATTGTTGACGAAGATTCTCCCTTTCTGACATATTGCAAGTCAATGGTTAACTGACGTGTGTCTATAATTGGATTACTCTAGGAAGTGGAGAACTTGGGACTGAATGTCCAAATACTTATATATGCGTCTGGCTTCTTTGTTAACCGTTCATAAAAAAGGAGACACTCATATTGCCAAATGTGGCAACAATTCATCCAAAGCAAAGACAAAGCCAGACCTAGATTCAATGGAGTTGTTGTTCGACAGAGGCATTGTTCCATTGTGAAATAGTTTGACTGTTCAGAAACCTCATTAGTGTTTTGCTTTGTCTGTTGTGACTATGCTCGAGAAAGAAAGTAAATCTTGAAAGAACCAACAGAAAATGATACAGGAATATAATGAGTATAATTTTTTAAAATAAACTTCTAGGCTAAAAGCAAGAATAAATTAAATAGAGAAAAAATGAGTTTTAAAATCGTTAATTTTAATAATGTGTTTTTGTTTTCATTGAGACATTAGAATATATAAATCTCTTAAGACCTTCAAAAGATTTATAAATATACAAATACTTGAATTGTATTAAAGAATTAAATAATTGTCGGCTTGCCAACACTATAATCTTGCTGTACACAAGGTTCACCCGATAAATGATAGAAAATGAGAAACTCGTTTAAGTGAGTCGCGATCCTGATAATCTGATTGGTCTAAAATACTCCGGTAAATAATCGAACAAAAAGCTTGATATAAGTTTTATAACCTTAGGCAAATCTGGTTTAGAGCTTTTTTCAATTCAATTCAATTGAAATCATTCAACTCAATTCACAATTCAATTGAAATCATTTAACTCTACTAGAATCATTCAACTCGACTCTATTAAAATCATTCAATTCAACTTATTCAACTTATAATAATAATAATAATAATAATAATAATATTAATATTATCTATAATTATTATTTTTAAATAAAAAAATTTAATTTTCAATTATCAAAAACAAATTAATATTCTGCCTGCACTTTAATATATATTCAATATTTAAATTTATTATAAACTTTTTAAAACTTAAATTTTCATTAGACTTTCTCGAAAAGCCAGGGGTCCGAGAGGCGCAGTCCCCTGGTATCTAATTATAAATTATTCAAGGATTTAAATTATTTCTATATAATCTAAATTATATTTCTTATAATATTTTGAGTATTATTATTGTTTCAAATATTAATATAATGAAATAATATTATATTTTTCTAAACCCTTCAATTTAGTAATTCAATTTCAATTATTTTAGAAGATATAAATCAAAATAAAAATATTATTATAAAAAGAACAAAGAATTCTAAAAAAAATTATTATTATTAAAACTTTTAAAATTATTTTATTTAATAAATTTATAGATAATTATCACAGATAGTATAATTATAAAGTATATAAAACAATCTTGATAGAAGTGATATATAAGAGTATATAGAGTTTTATTGAAGTAAATAAACTTGTTTTTGATCTTATTGATTAAGAGTTATATATATATATATAAGGTTGATTCTATTATTTAATGAATGATTATTTTGATAAGGATATAAACTAAATAAATAGAACTTTGTAAAGAATAGTAAGATCGATATAATTATATGATATCGATAAGATATATAGTAAAATGTAAATATATAATTATTATGATGTTATAGATTATATAAAGTTATATAAGATTATATGAATTTTGTAATATACTTTTCAGATCAAGATTCGATCTGAATCTTATAATATTATATATATTAATTGAGGGAGTAGAATGATTTCATTAAATTCTTATTCATTAATAATAAATGTATTCTTACTTTATGATTGATATAAGGTGTTTGAGTGTAAGGTTTTCAATAACGAAATCAGGAATTGAATAAATGATTTTTGGTTTATTGGGATTATATAATAATTTCGTCTGTAATTGATTTAAGAAATCGTTTAATTAAATAGATCGATGTATAAGTGATTGATTGATATTCTTTGAAAGATTTAATTGAAAGTATTGTTATATTTGATTTAGATATGAATTTTTGTTTGTATCAAACTTAGTATAATTTTGTAATCAAGTAAAAGATATATAAAAAGGTTTGAGATTATGATTTTTATAAAAAGAAAAGTTTTTTGGTTGGGAAAATATATTATTGTATATTATTATTATTATATAAATATATAATTGAGTAATATAATTATTGAATAATATAATTGTTGTTAGATTATAATATAATAATTGTAATTCATTTAGAGTATTGACGATTTGTAAAGAAATATATAATAATCCTTTTCTTTCTTTTTTCTTTTATTTATTATAATCATTCAATTCGTTTTTGGTTTTGAATAATGACAAAATCTGATATTAGGAAAAGAGAAAAGAAAAGAAGAGATAAGAAGAGAAAGAAGAAGGAGGAGAAGAGAAAAAAAAAAGGAAAAGGGAAGTGAAAAGAAGAAGGAAACAAAGAGAAAAAAAAATGAAAAGAAAAGATTGAAAAAGAAGAAGAAAAAGAAGAAAATTGTTGAAGAGTATAGTAAATATACAAAGGAAAGATTATAAAGATCAATTGAAATGAGTTAAAAATGATATTCAATTGGGTAAATTCATTATAAGATGATCAAAGGTTAATCTTCAAATAATAAATTGAAGAGAAACTTGTATTTCTTAATTTAAAGTTAATAAATAATGAATTAAGTGTTTAGGGAAATGATTTGTTAGATAACTTTGATAACTTTGATTTTGAGGATATTTAATTGAATCTTTTTATTCGATCTATAATTCCTTTTGTTATCAGTATTCGTTTGTTATTCAAAAATTGTTTTATAATTGATCCGATTATCTTTATTTGTAATGATTTTATCGATAGATTTTTTTTATTTTAGAAAACTTTTTTATTCAAATGAAGAAGAAATTTTTCTAATGAGAATTTGATTATTCGGAGTTGTAGAGGTCTTGATAATTTGAAGGTGAATTGTAATTCTAATCTTGTTTGAGTATTGTTTTTTTGATATTTAATCTTTGAATAATTTTTATCGATTTTGAGTAAGGATATAATGATAAAGAATAAATGGGTTATTTGAAAAAAAAAAAAAGAGGAAAAAAAGGATATTGAGTTTGAATTAGAAATTGAAGTTTCGGTGTTGTTCGATTCTAATTTCTTTTTGAAAGAAAAGAAAGTTGTTATAAAATAAAATATTAATATAAAAAAAGAGGTTGTTAATATTTCTAAATAGAAGAATCTCTAGATCAAAGATAAATATAATAAAATTAAAGTTCATTTTTATATTGATTATATGAAATCTTTGATAATAGGAAAATATTCATTTTATAATTTCTATTATTTAGATAAATCATATTCGAATAATAAGTATTGTTGAAATTGTAATATTTATTCTTATTAGAAGTTTTCAAGTTTTCTTTATTCTTTTATATTCTTTTTATAATTTTTATAAATAAAATTTGAAGATTAGATTATATTCTTTTATTATTTATAAAGATATTAGTTTTATTGATTATATCAAATTTTTTAGAATTATCAAATTGTTATAAAGATTATATTTTATATTGAAGTTATTTATATTATATATTCAAATCGTTTTTTTATATTAAAGAATGATTTTACATCTTTCAAATTGTTTTTGAATAAAAAAAAGAAGATCAATTCCCTTATGATTTCTTTGTTCAAAAAGAGAAAAGTTTTCAAATCTGATTGTAGAAAAATACAAGAAACGATTATTGTATTTGATTTGAATAATGATAAAGGATTGGATTTGTTGTTAAAGATTTTGTTTGATAAGGATAAGATAAAATATAAGATATTTGAGTTGAAAAAAAAGATTTAGTTTACTTTTGTGATTTTTGAATTCTTTTATAAATAATTTATAATTCAATAATGATCTATTCGATTTTAATAATTTTGTTGTTTATATTTTTTAAATTTAAAAGTAAATAGAAGTATTCGAATTTTTGTTGTATAAGGTTTTTAGTAAGATCATTGATAATCATTTTGAATATAGGAGAATAGATTATATAAAAACTTTTTTTTCAATATTCTTATTGTATTTATATATTTTGAATATCTATATAATATAATTTTGTGTTGATTTATTCGTTTTCATCAATTATCAATTTTATAATTTATTGATTATTATAAAATATAGTTATAGATTTCTTTATTGCAAAATTAAACTTTTTCAAGAATTGTAAGATTGTTATAATTTCTTTTGATATATATTCGATATCAAGTAATTCAACTTTTGTAATTGATATAATTATAATATTCTGTTTAGTTGTTTTCTATATAACTAAATTATCGAAAAGGGATATAATATACTTTTAAAATGATTTACAAATATCAAGATCATTTATGAATGATATATCTAAAAATACAAGAAATTAAGAAATTTGATCATTGTTATATTCAATCGTTAAAAACTTAATATTCCAAAGATATTGAAAACAATAATCGATAGTTTTTATATATTCGTTTATAAGGTTTATCAAATAATGATTCAATTGAGAAATAATAAAAACTATATTTATTTTGATAATGATTACTATATAAAGTATTGATTTTATCTTTTCCTGAAAAATCTTGATTGTATAAAAAAGAACTTGATCTATATTTTTTCTAAATTTTATAATAAGAAATAAAGTATTTATTATTCCATTTGTTATTTTAAACTCTTTAATAATCTTTTTAATATAAGTATTATAAATTAATTATAGTTTCTTTTGAAACAATTATAAAGGATATAGATTTCTAGAAACTATTTAGTATTATCGAGATTTTATAATTCATAAATAGATTTGATTTTTTCGATTATATTTGTAACAATTTTTTCGAACTTTTTATAATAAATAATTTGTATATTATCTATAAAGAATAAAATTATAATAATATATTTTAGATTTATATAAAAATATGGTTCCTTTTTGTATTATTGTAATTTTATCTTTTTGAATATTTTTGTAAATCTTTGAATTATATAATTAAAGAATTATGAAAGTTATATAATACTCGATCAAGAATAATATGTTTGTTAGGGGTTTTATATTTATTAAGGAAAATATAGATTATAAATTTATTTGAAAAATTGTATAAAGTATTAACAAAAATATTGATAATATTATATTTTTTAGTTTCGAGATTGTATTTGGTTATAAATATTATAATAATACAAAATAATCGATTAATTAATATTATTATATAAATATTTTCAATAATATTTTTGATTTAAAGATTATTATATATAATTAATCGAAAACGATATTATATAATAATACCTTGATTATTATATTTATATATAAATATTTATTAAAAAGAAATCGATTTAATAGATTCCGATCCGGAATCAATTTCATATCAGGTTTTTCTAGATTTGAGATTATTAATCTCAAAATTGCAATCCTATTTGAATCAAAATCCAAATAAATGTTCTTATAAATTGTAATAAAAGTAAAATAATTTTGGAATTGATATAATATGAAACCGAAGGATTGTATTAAATTTTTTATTATCGATTATTAATTAAACAAATAACAAACTAGATTTTATTTCAATTTTTATAATAATTATATTATGAATTATTAAAAATGATAAACGATTTTCCTACTTATCTAGATCTGATTGATCAGGCCAAAAGATAAAATAGAATTTGTTGAAATATTAAAATCCTAATACTTCTAATCGCTAAGATATTACAATTCCTATATAAATTCCTATATTATAATTTTTTGATCGATAATGTTATTATATATGTTTTTGTCTTCGAAAATAAAAATTTTGATTAAAATGATTCAGGATTTGATTATTAAAGAAAAATAATTTAAATAATAAATGGAATAATTGATACTCAAAAGAATTAATTTGAATCCTAAAGATTTCAATTCTTATAAAACAAACTCTTTTTAATATTCTTTTTAATTTATAAATCTACAAATCCTTTATAAATCGAAAGGAATTGATTATAAAATATAATAATCTTTTCAATAATTAGATTTCCTCTATAATATACTTTAATTAATCATTTCAATGAATTTATTTTCTTTTTGAATATTTATATTGATCAAATTGAATTATATCTATATCACTTTCATACAAACCACAAATGACTTCAATAATATAACCAATATATTCATATTATATATCTTCTATATCAATATATTCTAAAAAATCGGGGCTCGATATATCGAGGTTTCTTTCCCTTTAAATAATACCATCATCATTACTTAAATAATATAATTACTTTCTAATAAAAGAATCAATATTTCCAACTTGTTCTATAAATAGAACTATTAATACTCATATATCCTTATTGTTTTATCTATCATTATCAGAAAGTTTTTCTAATAATTACAATAATTATAATAATACTAGATCGATTTCTATATTCTTATCACCCCCCAAATCGATATACACCTCCAAATCCAATTCATTGATAACAGATTGATCTGAAATATATATAATAGATAAATACAAAGATCATTAACTAATAAAAAAAGATAAATATATAAAATTATTTTAATTATTCTCGATTTGTATAATAATTTCATTTATTTCAATATAATTCTATATATCAAAGGTTCTAACAAATTCTTTAAGATCCTTTAGATTATATATATCTAACAACTTCTCTATAGAATCTATATAATAAAATTTTCATTGAAAATAATATTTCGAATAACAATTACTCTATTAAGCTTTAATATTTATTTATATATAATATATTAATATTCCTAATATATAATCTATTAAATACCCAATATAAACTCATAAGTTTTGTATCATTTCCTATTAATTCCGATATTTCAATTCTTATTCAATAGATGTATATAACAATTATACTTATAAATCCCGTTCCAATTTGATCGAAAATCATCAGATATTTTGTTAGTAAATAATAAATTGTCTTTGCACAAATAATCACGAAACTATATATCTAATATTTCATTTGAAGATTTGAAGAATTTGATTTTCAAAGAACTAATATTATAAAGATAAATAACAACAAATATTACTTTTATTCAAAGATTGTTCAATAATTCTAAAATAAAATATATTTTTATCTATTTTGTTATAATTTCCTATTGTATATATTTTAATCCTTCATTAAATTCATATATATAAGATAAAAATAATTCAAATTCTATTCCCTTTTATTATATCTATCTCTCAAATAAAATATCCTCTATAATTTCTATAATCAATATATCATTGTTTTGTTTGATATTTACAATTACTAAACTATACTTACAATAAACTCAAATAATAAAGCCTTAAAGAATTCCAAAAACTTTATTATATATTTTTCTATATAATAAAAGAATATCTTTTCATTATATATTTCTTTGATCAATAAAAACTATAAAGTATCTATATAACCTTTATCGAAATCAAAAAGATCTTATTGGATTTTGTAAAAGAATTAAAAAGATCGATAATCACTCAAAACATAAGATATAATTTGTTTTATATAGATACAAAAACAATCTATACATTCAATATAAATGATATCTTTTATCTTAACGTTTTGTATAACAAATACTAAATATTTTAATACCTTTTTTTCTAAATGATTTGAACATTTATATTATACTTCATTTGTATCCTTTTTTGATAAGAATGGATTTCGAGATCGATAAAATGATTTGATTATTTTGCAATTTATTATTGAATATATTAAAAAAAGATTACTTACAAAGATAAATAAAAGAATATTCGAATAATATAAAAGAAATTTATATTCTAGAAATACAAAGTTTTCTATATAAATATAATAAGCCTCCAAAACGATATTGATATAAAAATCAGAGATTAATACTATATCATTCAAAATAAGATCTCCATTTGGAAAACCATTATATAGAATGATCCCTTTGATTATTCGTTTTTCTCTTTCTAGAATTTACAAACTTATAATTCTTACTTCAACAAAATCATTAAAATCGGAAAATGTATAATGATTACTATCCAAAAAAGAAATATCATTAACAATATATATAATATCATAATTATCAAATAGAATACTATTGAATAGATAATATACTCCAACAACAATAATATAAATATCTACTTGATTACTTCGAACATCGAAGATAACAACATTAATTGATAATCCAGATTGTTCGATAAATAATCGAATCCAATCTTTCTTTGATCAATCAATATACAGATATTTCTATAAATTTGAGTATACTCAATCCTTGATCGTTTTAAACTTTGATTCAATATAAATATACTTAAACTTTGGATAGGTTTTACCTATAAATATTATTTGAATAACTCGACAAATAATTACAAAATGATTATACCTTATCCCTTAATTCCAATCCGTTTCAACTTTACAAAAACAATTCTATAATTTGTTCTTTCTTTGATTGTTATTAAAGTTTTGAACTCTTTTATTATTATTTTTGGGGTTTTTATTGTTTTCAGAAACAAAAATAGAGTAAATTCCTCTTTTAGATTTTGAAAAAATAGAATTCTGATAAATTAATCCTTCAAAGATATCATCGAATTGTTTGAATATAAGATTGAGAATACCAAACTGATTATTCATTTCGATTTGTATAATCATAATATTTATTCAAGATAAATGTATTTTGATATTAACAATTTGAAGAAAAAAATTGATAACGATATTATTTTGTATCTTAATAATCCTGTAAAAAAAGCTTTGATATAGAATCTAATCTAATCCCGATATCATTTCATCAAATTGATTTTTCCGAACAATACTTATATTAGAATCGATTGATATTCATAAAGTACTATAAACTTTGTAATAATAATACTAAAAGTTAATTTGAATTTAAATACTTGAATAACAATTCTAAATAGTAGAATTGTAAAGTTTAGATTAAAAATAGAAATTTCCAAAAGATATATCTGATCAATTATTTCTGCAATCTAATTGGATACTTCTTTGAAAGCTTTATTTTTTTGAAGATATTTTTGATAAAGATAATTATAATCCTTTTATAATAAATTGATTTCAAAGATAATTTCTTCATATATTATTGAAGTTAATAAAGTAAATGAATCAAAAAGAATAAATCTTGGGGTATTATTATCAGAATTTTTTATAATTGTATTTTTATTCTTATTTTTTTGAGAAATAAATCGCTTATATTCTTCCAATATTTGAAGATATATAAGTTCTTTTATTTCATTATATTTATATAGAAAATCTTTGACTAATAGAAAAATAAAAGGATCGATAATAAATCAATTGATATGAATTCGTTTTGATAAAAAAAAGATTATAAAACTTGAAATGATATCTTTAGGGATTGAAAATAATTGCTTTTTCAAATCTAAATTGATTGAATCCCAAATATCTAGTATTTAGTATTTGAACTTGAATTGAAGATACCAATCGATTTATTATCTATAAATTATAAATCGAAAAGTATCAAAGTAATCTTTTGTTATCTTAAATATTGATTTATATAAATATAAATACTAAATAAAATAAAAGAAAATGGAATAGAATTATTTTATATAGTTTTGTAATCAAATAATAGAAGTTTGAATAAAGATAAGAACTATCAAGTTTATAACTATCACAAATAATATGATTATAAAGTATATAAAATAATCTTGATAGAAATGATATATAAAAGTATATAGAGTTTTATTGAAATAAATAGACTTGCCCTTAATTCTATTGACCAAGAGTCATATATATATAAGATCAATTCTATTATCTAATCGATAATCATTCTAATAAAGATATAAACTAAATAAATAGAACTTTGTAAAGAGTAATAAGATTGATATAATTATATAATATCGATAAAATATATAGTAAAACATAAACATATAATTACTATGATATTATAGATCACATAAAGTCATATGAGATCACGTGAGTTACGTGACAATAATCGATAAGAATTAGAAATCTTTTTATTTCATTTTAAGCTTTATTTTGAATCCAATAAGAATAAATTCAATTATAATATTGTAAATTGTTTTTGATTTTAGAAAAAAAAATTCAAATGAATTCAATTTTATTTTAAAAATTATTTTATTTATCTAAATAAATTTAAAAAAACAAATATATCCAATTCAAATCATCTTTAAGATATTTGTTGGATTTAAAAAAGAAATATAATAAATATTTAGAAATATTAATGAATTATATAATATTGAATTTAAGATCTATAATTTTAAATAAAAAAAATTAATAATTAAATATATATTATAAAATTTAGATCATATATAGATATTATTGAATAGGAAAAGAATATTATGATAAGTTATTATAAAAAGAGGTTTAAAATAAAAATTAGATTAGAATTGGATTGTAATTATATTTGAAAAGATCTGAACGAATTAATTGAGAAGTTAATCAAAATGAATGAGATATTTTATGAATATTAAAAGTAGTATTGATTTTCCAATTCTTAAGGTAATTGAGATTGTGATAAATATTATAAAAACAAAAGAAGATTTTGAAATCATCGATAATCATATAGGGGTTTAATGTAATTGGATATAATTTTCAAAAACAAATTATCTAAAGAAGAAATAGATCGAAAATAAAGAAAAAATTTTTGTTTTAAATATAACAAATTCAATTATTAATTTAGAGATTGTTAAAATAAGAAATTATAAAGATAAAAAGGTTATTATAAAAAAATTAGATTTAGAAAAAATCAATTCAATATTGTTTTTACATTTCAATTATATATTTTAAATTCAATTGAAAATGATAATTATAAATAAAAGTAATATTAAAAAGAAATTAATGTAATATTACAAGATTAAAAAAAATTGAATATTATAGATCGATATAAATTGAAGTGTTTCGGAACTTTATTATTCTTTTTGATAAAGGAAAATTCAAAAGAAATATTATTGATAGAATATACGATGATAAGTTGGATAACTTTTTATGACAATTCCTGTAGAATTTGTTTATCAAATAAGGAAACTATAGAATAGTTTTTTTATAAAAAAGAGATAAGAAATATTTCATTATATAATTATCAAAATGATCAATTATATGAAATTGATTAAATTAACCAAATTAATTAAATTAATTAAATTAACCAAATTGTTCAAATTGTTCAAAATAAGGTTATAGATTAAAGATAATTAAATATTGTAGATCAGATAGGATAGATTTATTATAATATTAAAATAAATAAATAAAAAATCTAAATTATAATCGATTCAGAAATTATTTAAAAACTTTATTGTATTTGGAATTGTAAAGTATTTGAGAGTCTAATTTCAAGTAAAATAGATTTTATATCAATTGTAATTAATTGATGAATAGCTAATAGGATTGGATGATAAGATTTATAAAATATTTATTTAATATAAATAAATAAAATTTAATATGAAAAAGTTATTTAATTTGATATTATTTTATTACGAAATCAATAGATTATTTTGAGGATATTATAATTAAAGATATATAATTTTAGAATTGATTGGATTATTGAAGTTATAAAATTTTTAAACAAAAGCAATTATTGAGATATATTATAGTTTATGAAATTGAATATATATAATAAGGAATTAAAAATAAGTAATATTATTGATGTAAAATATTTAATTTAGGATTTTTTATTAATAATAAAGAAAGATAAATCTTTTATATAAATAAAAATAAACAAAAGAAATTGTTTGAAATTATTTTTATATAAAGATCTAAAAAAAAATGTTAATATTAATATAATATCAAAAGTACAAAAGATTATTTGAAGAAAGAAAAACTTATGAGATTTTATCAGAGTAAAAATGATAGGATTATAAAATAGTATTAAAGAAAAACAAAATATTTTTATTCGAATTAATTTATTAGATATTGGAATTAGAATTAAGGATGTTCAAGGAATATATCGATAATATATTAAAAAAAAAGATTGAATTAAAGAATCAATTTTATAAATAATAAGTTTTGTATTATATATATCTAAAAGGACAATATTAAAAGATTATATATAGATTATTATAAGCTTAATAATATAACGATTAAGGATGGATATTTATTTATATTAATTATAAAATTAAAGGATCAATTGAGAAAAGCAAGGATTTTCTTTAAATTTGATTTACAAAACGGATTTCATTTAATCAAAATAAAAAAAGATGAAGAATGAAAAATAGTGTTTAGAATTTGATATAGATTATATAAATATTAGATTATATTATTCGAATTAATTATTGTATTAATAATATATATATAGTTAATCAATAATATATTAAGGGAATATCTGAATATTTATTGTATATATTATTTGAATGATATTTTAATATTCTTCGAAATGAAGAAATAATATATATTAGATATATATATATAAGATATTAAAACATTTGGAAAAGATAGATCTTCAATATAAATCTAACAAATACGAATTTAATATTGTAGAAACGGAATTTCTAGGTTATATAAGCTTTTCAAAAAACTTCAAGATAAGTTTTGATAAATTAAAAGTAGATATTTTTAATCGAAAACTAAAAGATTTATAAAATAAAACTTACGAAATATATACAATATTAAAACTAAAAAATGATATATTAACATATAACAAATTTTAATTAATTATTATTTCTAAATTATTGAATGATATAATCAAATTACAATTATTAATTTATTATAAGAATAATATTATTATACAACAAATTCTAGAAAAACTAAAATCAGGATTTATAATCCAAAAAAATATAATTTATTTTTATAATAAAATCTATATTTCTATTAAAATAACGAAGTATTTTGTTAAAAAATAATATTAAATATTAATATATAAATACCAGGGGCCTGCGCTCCCCGGACCCCTGGCTTTTCGAGAAAGTCTAATGAAAATTTAAGGTTTAAAAAATTTATAATAAATTTAAATATTGAATATATATCAGGGTGCAGATAGAATATCGGCTTGTTTTTAATAACTGAAAATTAAATTATTTTATTTAAAAATAATAATTATAATATGATTTAAAACTATTATTTATAATAATACTATTGTCACAAATCACCTACATCTAAGATTATAGTGGTATTGTAAGTGTTGGTGATTTAACCACCGACTACAGAGGGGTTCCTTATCGCTACGATTAGGAACCTAGGAATCCTATAATTAGTGTTTTAAGCAACTATAACGTAATAGGACAAGTATCCTAACTCTACGAAATAGGTTAGGATAAAAATTATCCTAGGATATTCATCCTAGGACAATTTCCTTAGGATATCAACTATCCTAAGGAGGGGATTATCCTGGGGTGATTACAGTAGAAAAGAATTGCTAGGATTAGCCTACCAGGATAGAAATCATGTGATGGAGTCTCCAGGAGCATAGGCTCCCTTAGGCTCCCGGAAGAACCTAGTATATAATCAGAATAAGTTTCATAGTTTAAGAGCTTCATGCTCAACTTAGTTATCAATTAGTTTACCTACATTCCAATTGATTTAGTAACGAATTCACTTTCAAGTGGATAACCAGTGATTAATAGCCTTAACCCACAACTACCAACTAAACGAAACCTCAGGCAGCCGCTGCCTCGACCAGATCGTTACAACTATTTAATATTATTATATTATTATTTAATATTATTATTTATAATATTTAAAATAATAATAATGTTTTATATTATTATTATTATTATTATTATTATTTCGAATTGAATGAATAAAGTTAAATTGAATGAGTTGAATGATTTCAATTGAATTGAGTTGAAAAAAGCTTTAAGTTAGATTTGCCTAAGGTTGTAAGGCTTATGCTAAGCTTTTCGTTAGATTATTTACCGGGGTATTTACTGGGGTATTTTAGACCAATCAGATTATCAGGATCGCGACTCATTTAAGCGAGTTTCTCATTTTCCGCCACCCACCGGGTAAACCTCGCGTACAGCAAGGTTATGGAGTCGGCAAGCCGACAATTAAGGAATAATTAAAACATTTGCAGTTATAATAACAAATATATTTCCTAAAAATGAGAAAAATAATTGAAAGAATAATTGGGAAATGTGATATTTATATATAAAACAAAATTATCAAATATACTCTATATAATTAATTCAAAATCCTTAACTTATCTTTAAAATTATAAAAATCTATTATATAAAACTTTATAATCAAAATTTTTTTTTTAGGAATTAATTATAAAAAAAAATACGATATTATTCTAGTAATAGATTAATCAAATATATTTATATAATATTATTTTATAAAATATAATTTATTGATAATCTGATATATATGTTTTTAAGGAATATAATTAATATATAATATATCAAAAGAAATAATTTTAAATTGGGATTATATTAATAATATTATTAAATATAAAAAGAAAATTATTGGTAACTTTTTATTCATAAATAAATAAACAAATAAAACAATTAAATCAAATAATAGAAATTTATTTATAATATTATATTAATTACAAATAAAACAATCAGATTGAATTTTTACCTTTAATTTAATTTGTGTATAATTTATTAGAAATAGAAACAACAAAAATTATATCAGTTTATATTAATTTCGGATTTCATTTAATAATATATCAAATAATATTATTACAAAATGAAAATATAAATGAAGTTATAAAGAATATTGAAAAGATCAAAGATCTATAAAAATAATTCTTATTGAATTTACAATTCATAATCTTATAAATAGTAATATATTATAATTTATTATATAATATAAAATCTATATAATATAAAATCTATATAATATAAAATCTATATTTCCAAAAAAGAACAAATTTTATCTTTTTCCAAAAAAAATAGATAAATAAAACAATCTAATAATAAACTAGATTACAAAACACTAAAATTATTCAAAATCGATGAAATAATAAAACTAATTAATTATAAACTAAAACTATTAATATTATAAATATCTATTCAATATTCTATATATTCTTATTTAAATCAATATCATCAAAAATATTCGATATATTCATAACAGAAATCAAGTGAATCAATTCAAATATTATATATTATATTGAAAAAATATTAGATTATAAATATATTAGAAACAAAATCAAATATTTGATTAAATAATTGGATTTTCTATATTCAAAGAATATTTGGAAATTAAAGAAAAATCTTAAGAAATTAAAGATATTCTATTAATAATATTCAAAATCATTCAAATAAAATTATTAAAATCTAAAGAACCAAAGAAAAAAGAATCAAAAAAAGATATTATAAAAGAATCGTTTTTAAAATTGAAAATATTAAATAATAATAAAACTTTTTCCTTTTTTTTAATAAATTTTCCTTTTAATCTTTCTTTCTTTTCAATTTTTTTCAATTTATTTATTGTTTTTAGATTTCGATAAATCATTTTATTATTATAAATTTAAAAGAATGTGTATTGTTTGTATAATTATATAAAACAAAAAATAGTAATCATTATCAAAATAATTACTTTTTCTTTTTCTTTATTTAAATACTTTTACTTTCAAATTAGATTATATATGTTCGAAATGAAGAGATCTATAAAATTATATTTGATTTTTTATTATATATATTTATTATAACATAATAAATATACAAAAGTACAATATCTTTTTAAAGTTTAATCAATTTCAAAAATTCAATTTATTCTTTATATTTCTTTGATTATATAAATAATATAATAAAAGAAAAAAATTATTCTATAAAAAAAACTTATAATATAATAGAAAAAACAATTATAAGAATTTGAAACAAATATTAAATTAGAAAAAAAAATATATTATAAAATAATAATCAATTTATCTATATAAGTTTAAGTTTTATCGAAAAGCAAAACAATTTGTATACAAATTTATATCATAATTGATTCTTAGGATCTCTTTATTTTCAACAAACTTGAATATATAATTTGATTCTAATTATATAATAGATTATAAAGATTTAAAGAAGTTAGAAAATTATATTGTAAATCTATTAGATTTAAAAGATCTAATTGATACAAATGTTTATATAATGAGAAAAGGATTCCTTTTGTAAAATTTTATATTCAAAATCAGTTATTTAATATATTTTATTATTAATTACAAATTGCAATTATTGATATGATTTTAAATCTTTATTGATATCTAATTATAAACCATTCGAGGATCCAAACCACTTTTATATAATCTAAATTGTATCTTTTGTAATATACAATAATAATAATTCTAGATAGAAATATTATTATTTTATATAATTTGATTAAAAATATTGTAATCAATTTTGATAAAATCAAAAATATTATCAATATATTTATACTAAATAATATTAAAGACTTTTTATTATTTGATATATTTTATTTTTTATAAAAGATTTGATTTTAAATATAAAGAAAATAAATAGATTATCCAAATTATTAATAACAATAATATTAATAAAATTAATTGTTAGATAACAAACCCTAAATGATTAATTGATATTCGAAAAGTTGAAATTATAAATCAAAGAAAAAATTAGGAGATATAATATCTAAGAATTGTATTAATGATTTTTCAAAGAATCTAAAATCTTATTGAGATCCGATTCTGAAGCTTTCAATAAGTATATTTATATCAATTTTCAAAAATTTTTAAATTATTATCCAAAACTTAGAATAGGTTTAAAAATTGAAGAATTAATTGAAAACATTTTTAAATTCAATTTTGATTTCAATATAAAAGATATCTTTAATAATATAAAGGATTCTGAAATAAATTTTTTAGAAGTGCTTTGATATTAATAATATTTATAACGAATCGATAATTATTAATTTAATAGTATTTATTTAAATTAATAGAGTTTATAAAAAAATTATAAAAAATAAAACTATTGAAAAAGATTGAATATATCGATAAAAGAATTCCAAATGATGATTTAAATTAATTTAAAAATGAATATATCAAAAATCTTATATATTTATTATTATATTTCGATCTCTGATTTGAAGATTTTTATTTGATATTTGAAAAATTGAAATAATTGGATATAGAAGATATTCTTTTAGTTCGAAAGAAAGAACTTCTTATTACTTTTTTGATAAATTGAAAAGTTGTATTAATATTCAATTAATTTGAAGTAGGGATAGTTAAATTATTTATTGATTGATTTTTTATAAATTATTAAAACAGTTTTATATAAAGTCTAATAAGTATCTAGATTTGTTTGTTTAAAGCATTTTTGCTAATTATAATTGATATAATAAAAGAATAAGTCAAATAAGGTATATTTAAAGAAAATGAAAGATTTTCTTATAATTTATAATATCTAATCAAAAAAAGCGAAATTGAAAAATATCGAATTGTTATAATTGTAATAAAAGTTAATAATATGATTTTATAAAATATAAATATATTTCAAATTGAAAGAAATTTATAAAACAATTCATTAATTATTAATTAATTATTATAATCGATATCCTTTCCAATTATGATTGAATACTTTTGGATTTAATAAATAAAGATATTATTGTTATTATAATTTTATTAGAATTGATAAAGTTTATAATTATTTTTTAAGGAATAAATAATTTCAAGAATATTATAGAATATAATGTTTGATATTGTTATACTTTATTTAAATGATATTGAAATAAAAAGATTTAGGATTTGTTATAATGAAAAAAAAATCGGATTAGGATTATAAAAGTTTGTTACTGAATATCTGTTATGAGAATATTTTATATATAATTCAATTAATTATTCGTAAAAGTGATATCATTTTTTTGTGATAGTTAATATCTGAAACACTTTGATATTATAATGAAATATATTGAGTATATTAATTATATAATTTGGAATCAAATCTAAATGATATTATAAATAAATCCTAATTATAAGATATTTTATAAATTCCCAAAAAAAAGTTTTAATATTATCAAAATCATTGAAATAATTAAATAACTTTTTTGTTTCAATAATTATAAGATTAGAATGTTTTTGGAAGTATACATTTTCTATTGTTTTTAAGTAAATTTTTTATAAAGAAATTACAACTTTTCTATATACATTATTAAAGAAAAAAACTGAATTCTTAATTTATAATATTATAATAATCTTATTTAAGAATAAATTCATTATTGTTTTAATATTACTATTTTTAGATTATTCATTGAAAATTGAGAAAGTAATATTTATAATGGATATAAGTTTGATAAAATAAGAAATTATTTTTAAATAAAAATATATAAATAAATCTTATATTATTGTTAAATATAGGAATAGTTTTTGGAATTATATTGAATAAAAATATAATATAATTAAAAGAAAATGTAAAGAAGTTTTTAAAGTTTTATAGAAATACAAAAAAGATTTTATAAAATTTGTTTTTTATTAAAAACAAATATAATTAAATAAAGTTGTTATCGAACTTTTTGGAATTCTAATAATAAAATGCATTATTTGTATCAGATTTTTTGATTTTGAAATTACGTATATTTTTAAAAATAAAGAAAAAATAAAGATTATAATTTTGATATATAAAAAACTTAATTATAAAGTTTGTCGATTATATTTCGATATATAAATTGATAAACAAAATATTATTTGAATTAATTTACAATTGTAAGGTTATATTATTTTTAGAAGTTATATATATTGTTTAAAAAATTCTTAATTAAGAAAATATAAAAATTTGAAAGAATTTATTAATTACAAAAATATAAAAATTAAAAATGTTTGATAATGATATCGAAAAAGCAACTTTATATAAACGATATTATAAAGAAAATAGAAAGCTTCAATATAATTTAAATTTTAAAGTCTTAAATAAAAATATTTATATTGAAGATATTATTTTGTGTTATAATTCTTAATGAAAAATTATTTTTTATATTATTATAAATCGCTTCAGATTTTTAAAATATAAAATAATATATAAGATATTAAAGAAAAGCTTTTATTATAAGTATTTATTTACTAATTAAAAAATATAATCAATATTTTATTTTAAATTTTACAAAAGGAAAAGATATTTATATATTTTTAAAAAAATTATAATAATTTCCTTAATTCTTTTTTTAAATAATTATGAAACAAAACAATTCAATTATTCTTTTATAAATCTACTTTTTTTTTTAATATTTTGATTTTTAATATTTTTCTTTATTATAAACTTTGTTTTTAGAAATAATATAATCTTTGAAAAAGATTTCTTTAACAATTTTATAATAAATAAAAAACAAAATCAAAAAGTAATTTTTCGTTTGATAATTTTTACAATAGTTTTCTTTTATTTTAAAAAGATTTTTTTTGTTAATATTAAATAAATCTTTATATTTTAAGATTCTTTTCAATCTATAGATTAATATAATATCTTCAAATAATAATTTAATATTATTTTAAAGCTAACAAATGATATTGAGGATTTTGTAAAAGAAATAAGAGATAAAATCAAGAGAATAAATCTTGATAAAGTTGTAAATTTTTTTAAAGTTACACATCTTATTAAAAACAATAATATTATCTAAATGATTGAATAATATAATAATAGGATTAAAAAAAGTCTCAAATGTTTAGAGAAAATCTAAATGATTTTTAAAAAAGAGAAATTGGTAAAATTATGATTTTAATATAAAAAATTAAAAGAAAATATTATAACAATCGATATAATTTTTTATATTATATAATTTAATTTTTAGATTCTTATTAAATTTTTAAATAGATTTATAATTTAGAAATTTGTTAAAAAGAATAATTATAATTATAAAAAGTATATTTTGATCGAATTTTATAATATATATATTTTTATTATAAAATTGAATTCAAAAACTAAAGATTTAATCTTCAAAAAATGCTAATTGATTTTCGATAAATTCGGATTTCTAAGAGAATATATATTTGATAAGATTCCTTCTATTTTATTTCAAGGATCTTAATTGCTAATCAAAAATCTAAGGAGAATTTAGATATTAAAAAGGAATTAGATATTATTAATATTTTTGATTTTTTGTAAATTTTTTATTATCTTTATAAATAAACTATTATATTGATCTTTGAATTTATTATTATAAATATTAATAAATAAATAAAATGAAATTATATATTTGATCTTTTAAAAAGAATTCTTTTTTATTTTTCTATTTTGAATAAGTTTATGTTATAAAATTGATTTTATTTCAGAAACAATTTTAAATAATAATAATATATTCGAAGAACTTTTTAAAATTATTTTAAATTCCTTTCAGAAATCGAAAAATTATAATTATAAATTTAATTTTCAATTGGATAAAAAATGATCTATATTAATTAATAAAGATTATATTATTAATTAAATGAGATTAATTATTTAATTTTATTTTTGATTTTATTTCCATTTATAATTAATTATTGAATAAATTAAATAAATTTGAAAACCTTATTATTTTGATTTAAAACTAAATATATATTCTTTTTATATAATTTTATAATTCAAAACTAAATTTGTTAAAAAAGAATCTTTTTTGAAATATTTTTTTAAAAACAAATTTTAATAGAAATTATAATTTATATTCTTTTCAAAGTATCTAGACTTTTTAGAATTCGAAATTGTTTTTGAAGATATCCTTATTATTTATAAATAGAATTTTTATCATAAATTTGAAGAAAATCTATTTCTGAATTATTATTATTCTCTATTCAAATAATTTTGAAGAATGATATTACTTTATAATAAATAATAATTTTTATATATAAATGAAGAGTTTCGTTTGTTCTTATTCTTTTATTTATTTTTTAATTTTCCGATTGTAGTCGAAAGATAATTTTATATTATTCTTTTGTTAATCTTACTGAATTGATTTCAAAATATCCAGCTATTTTCAAAAACTATTATCTTAATAAATCCTCTCAAAACCAATAAAATAATAATTGAAGTATATTAAGAATATCAATATTGATATTAATCAATCCTAATAAAAATTTCTATTTAATTAAAAAACTTCTTAAAAAATATTCTTTTTCTTATCAATCTTAATATAATCTAAATTGATTTATTCGAAAAAAAGTTTTTTAACAAATTAAACAAAATAATAAATTTTATTAATAAATATTAACTAAAAAAGATTCCTATATAATAGTTTTATTATTCAATACAATTCTCCGATTTATCAATATCATTCAAAATTATAATTCGATTATAATATCAACTATTTATTTTGTTATAGATATTAATAATAATGAAATAGAAGATAAAAATTTTTATAAAAATTTTGGTTAATCATTTTGAAATCAATTTATTCTTTTTATATTCTAAGAACTCAATAAAGAAGGATTTTATATATTAATATAATTCCTTTATAATATAAAAATATTATTTTTCTTATTTTTTATTTTACCAATCCTTTTAGAAAAAGTTTCTTGAATTTCGAAGATAATAATAAATAGGGTTTATATATTATTCAATTATATATATAAGAATTTTACAAATATATGTACCAGGGGCCTGCGCCCCCCGGACCCTTGGCTTTTCAAGAAAGTCTAGTAAAAATTTCAGTTTTAAAAAGTTTATAATAAATTTAAATATTGAATATATATATTGGAATGCAGATAAAATATCGGCTTGTTTTGATAATTGAAAATTAAATATTATTATTATTATTATTATTATTTTGAATTAAATGAGTTGAATGATTGAATGATCTCAATAGAGTTGAAAAAAGTTCTAAGTCAGATTTGTTTAAAGTTGTAAAGCTCATGTCAAGCCTTTTTGTTAGATTATTCATTGGGGTATTTATCGGGGTATTTTAGACCAATTAGATTATCAGGATTGCGATTCATTTAAGTGCGTTTCTCATTTTCTATTATTTATTGAGTAAACCTCGTGTATAACAAGGTTATAGTGTCGGCAAGCCGATAATTATAATTATTATTTTTAAATAAAAAATTTTAATTTTCAATTATCAAAAACGAGCCGAAATTCTGCTTGCATTCTGATATATATTTAATATTTAAATTTATTATAAACTTTTTAAAACTTCAATTTTTATTAGACTTTCTCAAAAAGCTAGGGGTCCAAGGGGCGCAGGCCCCTAGTAGATTATATTCAAACAATTTATTATAAGAATTCCTTAGAATAATATAAGAAGTTTTAATTATTAATTACTCAAATAAAAACTATAAACAATAAAACTTTATTTTGAAATCTTAAACAAAAGACCTTCAATTTTCTTTTATAAATTATAATTTTGTATTATAAAAATTATCAAATTACAAATCACCTTATAATAAAATTTATCGAAATAAACAAATTAAAGATTTCTATATAAAAATAAAACCTTTATATTTATTTATAAATCTGTTTTTAATAATATTAATATACAATTCTATTTTTGAAAATTCAATATTCTCGAAACTATCTTTATTTCGAAATCTATTTATTGATTATATAGATCCTTTTCGATCAACTTTTATTTATATCTAATAATCGTTCAAGCTTTTTATTTTCTTTTGAAATAGAACATATACAAACATTTTATTTTGAAAATTTCAATGAAATTGAAATTATTGAAGAAGAAAAAGAATACTATAATATCAACAATAATTTAAATCTCAAAACTATAAAAAAGATTAAACAAATAAAGGAAAAATATTTAAAACAAAATATTTAGATTCTATCTTCATCTTAAATGTTATACAAAATATAAGATTTCTTGATTTGTTCAAACTAATAGAAAAAGAAGTATTGATTTTTTTATATATTTTTTCCAAAAATGATGATTTATAAACCAAAAATATTTATTGATTCAAAACTAAATAAATTTGTTTTTATTAATAATACAATTTTTATTTATTTATTTTCTATATTTAAATACCAAATCGCATCCCTTTTAATTCTAATTGAAATCAAAAATTACAATGATATATATTATATATTTCTTAATTTAACAATCAATAATTATAAATAATTATTTATATCGTTCTTTATTGTAGAATCAAATATTTATAATATTATTTTAAATAAACTCTGATTAATCGAGATTCGAACGAAATTAGATTAGTTTCATCGATATTTTGAATAATTTACAAAACAACCTTATATTATATCTTATTCCAATCCAATTCTTCTTATCCAATCATCTTTTTGAAAACAGAAGATCAATCGATTCGCTTAATAAGATATTAAACAACAAGATCATTAATTTGAAGAATATTGAATTCGAAGAGATAAATAATTGAATTGATCGAATAAAATTGATATTCTATAAGAACAATCTTTACTATTACAAATTACTATCAAAAAGAAAATTATAATTCCTAAAGAACTCAAATCATTTTCTATTTGATCAATTATATTATTATTATCGATTTATAAATCTTCAATATTCGATATATACTATTATCTTTATTGTTTTTCAATTTATATATAAAAAAAAACTAAATTCTTTATTATTATTTTGAAAAAATTCAATAATAGATTAAAGATTCAATATAAAAAACAATATACAAAAGAACAAATATTAATTATATTAATCGAATTTAAAAACTGTAAAGTTTAAAAACAATTCGATTAAATATTAACAAAGGCTAGTTCAAAATCTGATATTCCTTTCGAATATTAAAAGTATCATCAAATCTTTTCCAAATAAGAATTGAATATTCTTTCTTTTTATTGATTTCATAATTACAAGATTATATTAGAAAATAAAAAGGAAGAAATATTATAATATAATCGGTTTTACAAGATATCTTCCAAACAGTTAGAAATTGTCAAAAAATATATTATAAATAATCTTGACAAAAGATTTATCAAATCTAATCAGAATCTTTTTATTATATCTATTTTATTCATCAAAAAACCTAATGGAAATCTAAAATTCTATATAGATTTTAGATTATTAAATTCAGTAATATATAAGGATCGATATTCTTTACTTTTAATTGATAAAATTTAATTTGATTTTCTAATAAAAAAATCTATATCAAATTTGATATTTGGTAAGTTTTCTATTGTATATAAATAGATCCTGTTTCGGAAAAGTATATTTATTACCTTTCAAACTTATTATGAATTATATAAATACAAAATTATATTTTTCAGATTAATAAACAAATTTATAATCTATTAATATTATATAAACAATATTTTCTTTTATTATTTAAATATTTTTTATATAATAAATTTCAATGATATTCTAATTTATTTTATAAACAAAAAAGAATATCAAATTTATATCAAATTAATTCTCGAATAATTAGAAATTATTAGATTATAAATAGATCTCAAAAAATAAAAATTCAATATTATATAAATCAAATATCTAATTTTTATTATTTTTATCAAAGATATAAAAATAGATTTTGAAAAAATTGAAATAATTAAAATTAAACCTTTTTAATAATTATAAAAGAAATTCTATTTTTTTTGGGATTTTTATAATTTTTATAAATAATTTATTAAAGATTATAAAATAATAATAAAATCTTTTAATGAATTCATTAAAATTAATATCAAATTCATATTCAATAAGATATATAAAGATATATTCAATATTTTGAAAAATAAATTTATCTTTGTTTTACTTTTGTGTAATATTATAATCATTAAATCTTTTATATATTTGAAACAAATATTTCAAATAAAATAATAATTAATATATTATTATAATAATACAATAAAGATTGATTATCTATAATTTATTTCTTTAAAATTATAATTATTATCGAATTGAATTAAAAAATTTATAACAAAGAAAAATTATCGATCATTTGATTATTCAATTATTGAAAATTAAAATTTATTAATTCTCTATATAAAATCAAGGTTTATATTAATTATAAAGTTCTTGAATATTTTATAATTATCAAGATTTTTAATATCCAATAAACTTATTAGATGAAAATTTTAATTGGTTACAACTTTATTATTATATATCATTTTGAAAAGAATAATCCTTTCATCAATATTTTATTATATCAAATTAATAAATTGAATCTTTAAAACTATATCAATTTTTTTTTTGGCTTTTAATAGTTTATTAAAGATAATCAAATTGATATCAAAATTATAAAAGAAAACCTATAAAATTATTATCCAAATAAAGTTACAATTATTAATATTGATTTGATTTAATCAATTATATTATTATAATAAATAAATCTAACAATAACTTATTAATATTCAAAATACAAATTATCAAAAGTTACAAATATATTCTACTTCCTAATAATTATTTGATAATATCTAATATCGACAATTTATAAAATCTATAATTTTATTTCTATTACTTATTTTAATACAAACAAAACCTATTTCTTATTATTTCAATAATACTATTAATCTATGATATACAATACTATAATCAAATATATATATAATTACCACTTTTACAAATATAATACTATTCTATATAATTATATCTTTAAGTTATTCTATTTATTTCTGATTTTTAATTGAATATAATAATATAATATTATAGATTATTATAATTTCAATAAGAATAAATATAGATATAACAATATTCTAATTATTATCGATCGATTAATATTTAAATCCAAATCAAACTTCATTTTTATTATATATATAGATATTATAATCTCTTTGAAATCATAATATTTGATTACAAATCTCAATTTATATCCTAATTTTGAAAAGAATTCTATCAAATATTAGAAACTGATTTCAAATATCAATTGCTTATTATCCTCAAATAGATAATTAGATTGAAATATATGATCAATATCTTTAATAACATTTGAGATTTTTCATTAATTATTACCAAAATAATTGATCAAAATTCCTATTTATAATAGATTATATATAATTTATCTTTTTATATAATTCCTTAAAAAAACTTATATTTTATAAAACCCTATACGCGAGGTTTATTCGGTGAGTGATGGAAAATGAGAAACTTGCTTAAGTGAGTCGCGATCTTAACAATCTGATTGGTCTAAAATACCCTAGTAAATAATCTGACAAAAAGCTTGATATAAGCCTTACAATCTCAAACAAATCTGACTTAGAACTTTTTTCAATTTTATTGAAATGATTCAACTCAACTCATTCAACTTATAATAATAATAATAATAATAATAATAATAATAATAATAATAATAATAATAATAATAATAATAATAATAATAATAATAATAATAATAATAATAATAATAATAATAATAATAATAATAATAATAATAATAATAATAATAATAATAATAATAATAATAATAATAATAATAATAATAATAATAATAATAATAATAATAATAATAATAATAGTAATAATAATAAGAATAATAATAACATTAATATTATAAATAATATAAAATACTATAATTATAATTTTCAAGTAAAAAAAATCAATTATATTCTTTAAAATTTATATTTGAAAATCTATAATTTGTAAGAAGCATTTATATATATATATAAAATACTTATATACTAATGATATAATTGTTTATATCCTGTTTTAGAATGATTATAATCCTATACTAAAAAGAGTAAATCTAGTCAGGTGTATACAGGCTACCAGCTCATCGATAGGAAAAGGAATCACGAGATCATAACAATTATATTTCTTAAAAATATATATCTCAAATTATTAATAAAATAATATTATATAATTCCTTTTATAATTAATTCTTTAAAAAGAAATACTTTAATTATAAAATTCTATACAATAAATTCCAATTATTTCAATAAAAATATAAATCTTATTACAAAAATATATTATTATTTTTTATTATTGTAAAAGTGGTAGGTCGAGATACATACATCCCGATAGCATACTGTAAGAAGGGAATTGAAAGAGAAAGCTGAATTAGATTATATTGTAATATGTTATTTATAAGTAAAACAGAGTTTACAATAGTTTTGAGATTGATATTATATAAATTCAAATATATATATATAGAAGATTGATTATTATAAAAAGAAAAGATAAAAAACTTTTCTTTTATATCTAATTATAAAAGATTATATAATTAATTAATTAAAACCTTTATATATTTAATTTATAATTCCAATTTTTTATATTTTTCTTTTCAAAAAATGTATATTTCTTTTTGTTTATCAAAGAAAATAATTGATTAGAATATAAAATATACAAAATATTATTATTAATAACTTTTTGGGATAAATATAAAAATTGAATTATAAAAAAAGAGATTTACTAAATTTAAAGATAATCCTTTATTTTTTAATAAATAGTTTAATAAAAGCTTTATCTTTATTAATATTTTTATCAATTTTCGAATATTTGGGCTTTGGTTTTGAAGATATATTCAAGAAAAGAAGAGATTCATCGAATTCCAAATAGAAACGTTTAAAAGCTCGAAAAGGTAAAGATAGTTTTTTTTTCGATTTTGAAGATGATATAAAGGAACCTGAACTTTGTTGTTTTTGATCAAAGAAAAGAAATAATTTTTGTATATTAAAAAGATTAATAATAAAATTTTTTTATTATAAAGTCTTTTTTTGTTTTAATTGTATTTTAAAAATTAAAAGGAAATCTTTCAATTCAGATTCAATATAACAAACAAATTCTTTTCCTTTCCAAAATGATTTCCAAAAGTAAGCAAAAAGTTTCTCTTTTTGAATAAAGATTTTAAATTGATAATCTTTTATTCTTTTATTAAGATTCTATTAATGAATTTAGATATTATCAAATTTTAATTCTAAAACAATTTATCTTTATTTATAAATTAAGTTTTATATAAAAAAAATATATTCCTTAAATTTTCTTTTTCTATTTTAAAATTCCGAAAACTATTTATACTTCTTCAAATCTATATTCAAGAAGCTTTATATATATTTTTATAAAGTTTTTGAATTTATAATTAAATAATATATAAACTTTATTTATTATCAATTTCGAATTTCAAAAGATTTTTTTTAGAAGAATTTGTAAAACAGAAATTAAAAAAAATAATATTTTTATATCAAGAAAGAATGATTTTGATATATAAAATCCTTTTTTATTGAATTTTTAAAAAACAAAAGAGATAAATTGATTTTGAAATGATTAAAGAAGGTTTTTTTAAGAAATATCATCTTTTATTTTATCATTATTAGTATCTATAATAAAATAAATGATTGATATTATAATCGAATTATAATTTTTAATAATATTAATAAATCGAAGAATTGTATTAGATAATAAAATAATTATATAGGAATCTTTTTTGATTAATATTTGTTAATGAAATTTATTATCTTTTTTTATTTATTAAAAAGTCTTCTTTTGTATAAATTAATCTAAATTATATTAAAATTAATAAAAGAATAAATACTTTTTAAAAAACTTCTTGATTAAATAAAAATCCTTATCAGGATTGATTAATATCAATATCTGATGTTTTTAATATATTTCAATTAGTTTTTTATCAAATTTGAGAAGATCAATCAGAATGATAATCTTTGAAAGTAGCTTTATATTTTAACATTTGGATATTAGTTTTGCAAGATCAACAAAAGAATAATACAAAGTTATCTTTTAATTATAATTTAGAAATCAAAGAATAGAAAAAAAGATAAAAACAAAACGAAACTCTTTATTAATATATAAGAATACAATAATTTATTACAAGGTAATATCATTTCTCAAAAATATTTGGATTAAAAAATAATAACAATTTGAAAATAGATTTTCTTTAAATTTATTACAAAAATTTTATTTGTAAATAATAAAAATATCTTTAAGATTAATTTCAAAATCTGAAAAGTTTTTATATTATAAAAAAAGAATAAATTCAGGAATTCTTATAAAGATTCGTTTTTAAAAAAATATTTCGAAGATAAGTTTTTCTTAAACAAATTTAGTTTTGAATTCTAAAATTATACAAAAAGAATATATATTTAACTTTGAATCGAAACAATAAAATCCTTAAATCTGTTTAATTTGTTCAATAATCAATTATATATAAGAATGAAATCAAAAGTAAAATTGAATGATTAGCTTTATCTTATTAATATAGTTTTGGTTATAAGTTATTGTAATTAATCGATTCTGAAGTTTTTTGATAAGAATATATTTAATTTTTATATTAAATAATTTAATCAAAATATATAAATAATATATACAAAAGGCTTTTTCAATAATACTTTTATCAAAAGATATAATAATTATCTATTTTACTTAATTAATAATATAACCCTTATCGATTAATATATATTATTCATCTTCGAATTAGAGACTAGATTTATAATTACAACTTTTCAGCTTCTGAAAGGAATTTAGAATGATCTTAAAAAGTTCTTCGAATATATTATTATTATTATTTGAAATTGTTTCTGAAATAAAATCAACTTCTTGATAATAAAGAATAAATTTATCCAGAATAAAAAAATAAAAAAGGGTTTTTTTTGAAAAATCGAATATATAATTTCGCTTTATTTATTTATCAATATTTATAATAATAGATTCAGAAATTAATATAATAATTTATTTATAAAGAAAACAAAGAATTTATAAAGAATTAAGGATATCGATGATTTTTAATTCCTTTTTAATATTTGGATCTATTTTTGATTCTTTATTATCAACTTTTTTAATCCTAACCTCGTTGATCTTCTTAAAGTTTTCAAATAGAGATTTTTAAAATAGAATAGAAAAAGTTTCGTTAGATTTATATTTTCTCAAAAATCCGAATCTATTGATAATGAATTAATATTTCTTAAAAATTGAATCTTTTTCGAAATCGAAAAGTAAAGATTTCTAATTCTTTTTTGTTTTTGAATTCGAATTTGCAATGAAAATATATATATTACAAAACTCTATTGAAATATACTTTTTGTAATTATAATTGTTTTTCTTAACAAATCTTTGAATTATAAATCTATTTAAGAATTTGATAAGAATCTAAAGATTAAATTATATAATATAAAAGATTATATCAATTTTTATAATACTTCTTTTTAGCTTTTTGTTTTAAAATTATAATTTTATAAATTCTTTTCCTTTAAAAATTATTTAGATTTTCTTTAAATACTTGAGATTTTTTCTAATTCTATTACAATATTATTCGATTATTTGAATAATATTATTATTCTTAATAAAATATACAATTTTGAAAAGATTTATAACTTTATAAAGTTTTGTTTTCTTGATTTTATTTTATATTTCTTTTACAAAATCCTCAATATCTTTTATTAATTTCAAAACAATATTAAACTATTATTCGAAAATATTATATTGATTTATAGATTAAAAAAAATTACAAAATATAAAAACTTATATAATATTAATAAAGGATTTTTTTTTATAATAAAAAAAAGTTATTATAAAAACTTTTAAATAAAGAATTATTTCTTTATTTTATTTTTTAATTATTATAGGATTTTCAAATAGATTTGTTTAAAAGATTATATTATTTTTTAAAAGAAAATGATTGTAATAAAAGGGAAATAAATAGAATTCAAAATGTAAAGAAAAAAGTAGATTTATAAAAAGGAAATTAAGATATTGAAGTATTATTTAGAAATTGTTTTTGTAATTATTCAAAAAAGGAACTTGAAGGAATTATTATAATTTTTCTGAAAATATATAAATATCCTTTTTTTTTTTAAATTTAGAACAAAATATTGATTATATTTCTCAATCGATAAATAAGAATATATAATAAAAGCTTCTTTTTGGTATCTTATATATTATCTTATATTTCAAGATCTCGATCGATTTGTGATTATATAGCAAACAATCCTTGATTAATAATCAATATTTGTTTAAAGGAATATAAATACTTTGAAACTTAACTTTGTTGATTCATTTATTCACAAAGATCCTTTGAATTATTATCAATAAAAAGATCAGAATATAAGATATACTTTTTCAAATAGATATTTATATAAATTTTATTAAATAAAATACTATCCATTTCTTCAAATATATAAATAAATAATCTAGATAATTTTTTAGTAATTCTATAAGATCTGTATTATTTAAAAGCTAATTTCTTGCTTTATAATATATCGATTTTTAATTAAAGATTGTGATATAGAATAATATCTCTAACAAGTATATTCTTATCTAAAACCTTATAATTCAAATCATATTAAAGCTTTTTATCTTTTTTGTAATATTGTTTATATAGAATTGTTTCTTCGATATCATTATCAAACATTTTTAATTATTATATTTTTATAATTAACAAATCTTTTCGGATATATATATTTCCTTAATCAAGAATTCTTCAAATAATATATATGATTTCTAAAGATAATACAGCCTTGTATTTGTAAATTAATTCAAATAATATTTTGTTTGTCGATTTATATATTGAAATACAATCAATAAATAATACAATCTTTAACTATTCTAATTATTTATAATCTCCCTTTGAAAAACATAAAAGGATCTCAATAATTGGATAATGATCTTTTTTTATTATACTATTCGATATTATACTTTTTATAATAAGCAAATATAATGTTTTTGTTCTTAAATTTATTATTTATAATAATCTTTTTGAAGAGATTATATCTGTAAACGATTTCATATAAGAATTTGGTAATAATCTTTGAAATAATATTCTATAATATTTTAGCTTTTATTTAGTTATTTAAATCTTCTTATAAAATTATAATATATTTGAATTTATAATTATTTGATATCTTTATAATATCTATATCAATTTTATATCAAATTCTTAAGGATTAGATAGCAATTATTAATTCGTTTATTTATTTGAACAATCGGAATTGATAAATCGAACAAAATATTATTTAGTTTTTCATATCTTTATATATATCATTTCATCAATAATTATTCTGCAATTTATTATATAAGAATTCGAGATCCTTATAATCAAGCTTTTTATATATCTAAATTATAACTTTTACTTTTTCTTTTAAATTATTATCAACAATTATATAAATAAAAGATAAATTATCTTTACAAATCCTGAATAAACAATAATCTTTAATACAAAAATTTAACATCTTTTTTTTGAAAATCTATCAATCTTTTACATTTAAATCTTTAAACTATTATAATATAATAATATATCAGATATAATTCTATATTTTCATATTTTCATTTTCCAAAATTTAGAATAGAATTAAAATTTGAAAGATGTTTATTTATACAATTAATTTTATATTCAAAAAGTTCAAATCGATTATAATTAAATCATTTATATTCTCCTTATATTCTTTATCAATATTATTAGAGATAATTCGAAAGCATCGTAATAATACATCAACTACAATATTCTTATTTCCAAAGATATATTTAATTTCGAAATCGAAAAGTTTAATCTAAACAATCTATCTTATTATCAATACTTCAAGAAGATTGATAATAACTCTATTCAATTGAATTATAAAAATATTCGTATCAATTTTTAATAAAAAATAAATTCTATAAAAATCTTTTTTATACTTTTATAAAATTTTAAGAACTCTTTTATATTCTTTTTTAATTACATTATAATTTTGTTTAATATAATTCTAAAAACCATTTTTATATTTTATAATAATACAAGATTTGTTTATATATTCTTATTTAAAAACAATTCTTTATTTTATTAAATTTGTATTTATTATAAATATTATTTTTTCTATCTTTAATAAATAATTTATAAATAATAATACTAAAATAATAATAAATTTATCTTTAAATAAAATTATTATAATATTATAAATCGTTATCTAAAAAAATTTAGTTTTTTTCTTTAATAATATATATAAAGGAATTATAATTTCTATAAAAATTTTTATCCAAAAATGATAAAAAATATATATTTCCAAAAACATTCTGATTTTATAATCGTTTAAATAAAAAAATTATTCGATTATTTTGATTATCTTAACAATATCAAAACTTCTTTCTTTTGAACCTATAAAGTACCTTATGATTCAGATTCTATTATAATATCATTTAGATTTGATTTCAATAATACAATTAACGTATTCGATATATTTCATTATAATATCAAGATTCTTTAGATATTCAATAACAAACTTGTGTAATCCTAATTCGATTTTCTTTTCATTATAACAAATTCTAAAATCTTTTACTTCAATATTGTTTAAATAAAATATAACAATATTAAATATTATATTTTATAATATTCTTGAAACTATCCTAGCAAATTGAATTACAAAATTAATAGCTTTTTGGAAAAGAATTATAAACCTTATCAACCCTAATGAGATTATAATAATAATAATATCTCTACTTTTCGTATCCAAAAGTATTTGATTGTAATCAAAGAAAAAGTTGATTACAAAAGTTAATTGATAATCAATTAATTATTCTACAAATTCTTTTAAATTTGAAGATATATTTATATCTTATAAGATTATACTATTCGTTTTTATTATAATTATAATAATCCGATATTTTCTAATTTCACTTTTCTTGATTAGATATTATAGATTATAATAAAATCTATCTTTTTCTTTAAGTATATCTTGTTTGATTTGTTTTTTTATTATATCAATTACAACTAATAAGAATACTTTGAACAAAACAAATCCAATTATTTACCAAATTTCATATAGAATTGTTTTGATAACTTATAAAAAAACAATAAATAGTTTAACTAATCTGATTTCAAATTAATCGAATATCAATACAACTTTTCGATTCATTAGGAATATAATAAAAAGTTCTTTTTTTCGAATTAAAAGGATATCTTTTATATTCAATTATTTCAAATTTTCAAATCGAAATATAATATTAAATATTTTGAGAATGATCTTAACAATAAATATATAGAATCTTTAATATATTTATTTTCAAGCCAATTTGGATCATTCTTTAAGATTCTTTTATCGATATATTCAGTCTCATCCAATAACTTCATTTTGTTATCTTTTTTTTTATAAATTTCATTAATAGAAATATATATTATTAGATTAATAGATACTAATTTATTATAAATATCATCTTCAATTCTAAATACTTTTAAATCTATATAAATATTATTGAAATCAAAATACTTTTGAAAGATTTTTATTTCAAAATCGTTTATATTATTAAGAATGTTTTTTGAATTAAAATCAAAGCTAAATCTGATAATACTTTCAATCAGCTTTTCAAATTTTAAATCTATCTCAAATTTTAAATGATAGTTTAGAAATTCTTGAAAATTGATCTAAATATATTTTTTGAAAGTTTTAGAATTTTGATAAATGTTTAGATTCTTTGAAAGATTATTGATATAATTCCTAGATATTATATTTCCTAATCTTTTCTCTAATTTATAATTCCAATTTTCTTAATATTAATTAATTGTTTAGATTCTATTATTCAATAATCTATTTTATTAATATTATTATTATTAATAATCTAAACAATCTATTCATTTCCTTTATATTCAAAATCAATTTTTCTTATAAAAAAATAAAGTATATCAAATAACAATAAATCCTTAATATTATTCAATACAAATATATCAATAATATTTTTGATTTTGTTGAAATTGATTTCGATATTTTCAATCAAATCATATAAAGTAATAATATTTCTATCTAGAATTATTATTATAATATTATACTTTTGTATTATGAAGTCTAAATCTTTTGTAATTTCTAAGTTTATTATATTGATTATCGATTTAGAATTAATAATATTAATGATTTTAATCTTCCTTTTAATAAATAAGATAATAATTATCGATATATTATATATCTTTTTTGAATAAAAGTTTAATTTATTTATCAAATTGTTGATATTGGTTATAATAATGAAGGTTTGTTTGATAAGGTCTATATTTATATTATTCATATTGAAATTAATAAATATTGATAATACTTATCTTATAAGATTAATTATCTTTTTCTCAATTTCTCTTTGCTTTTCATATTCTTTAATAGAAATTCATTTGATTATTTCTTTAATCAATTCTAAACAATAAGTATATAGATTATTGATGAATATAAAGATTTCGATATAAATAATATATTCTAATAAATCTATTATCGTCTTTATAATATATATCGAGATAAATAATTGTTTTTTGATTCTCAGAATTTTATTATAAAGAGATTGGATTTCTTTTAATTCGAACAACCCTTCTTCTTTTTCATCTTTGTTTTTAAAGTTTTCTTCAATATTCATTTTGTTATTTTATCTTTGGAAATCCTTTTTCAATTTTGCTTTTTCAATTAATAATATCAATCTTTACAGGATTCATAATACAAAAATAACAAGTTTTAATGATTTTTCAATTCTATTTTATTCTATTATTTTTGTTTATTTAAAAGATCAATTATATAATTTAATTATTTCTTTTAATTGAAAGATTGTATTAATATCAATCAATTATTCTTTTTTATATATAAAACTATTAATAGATATATTTTTGATAATATTGATACTCAAAATGTTAATCTTCAAAGATTTTTGATTACTTGATGGTTTTATATCATTTTATCGAAATTTGGTATTGTTATATATTCTGAATTGTATTATGATTTGTTGTTTTTCAAGGTAAAATTTATTTTTAAAAATTGGAGATATACTGAAACTCCTTTTTGGTTTAAATTTGAAGGTTTTATAATCATTGTAATGATATAATCTATTCTGAATATCTTTATATATAACAGGATAGTTTTGTTTAGTATTGTAATTATCGTTATAAAGAGTTTGTTTAAAACAATAAAAATAATATCAATCTTTTTTGTTGATAATATTTATATTTATATAAATGAAATTATAGTTTTCTTGAATTAGGAATTCATTATATTTAGTATTCCCTTTTTTTTGAAGTATTTGTTGTTGAAAAGAAGTGTAAATGTTCCTTGTATTTCTAGTATTCTAGTAATCTTTTTGTCAATTCGTATATATAGATCATATAGGAAAAATCTTTCCATTTCAAATTCGATGATCATTCTGTTTTTAATAAATTGATTTATAAAAAGAGCGAATTTAGTAATATAATTTTTGATTAAGATTAGATTTGTATTGTAAGATATTTTGTATTTGGATTGTTGAATATCGATAAACTAATCTAAAAAATCGTAAGTATTAATAATTTATTGAGTATCGAAATTGTGGAAGTGATAAAGGAGAATTGGATAGAATCCTTTCTTTTAATTGTAATCAATAAGATTATATTTTGATATAAACTTTATTTGAATCGAAGTAATTTTATTATAATATCAAAGAAAGCGAATTTGTATTTCGTTATTGGATATATTATAATCAATTTATAAAATTTCCTATATTGTAAGGAAGTTAGAAATATTGTTTTTATCGAAAGTAAAGATATTGGAATTTTCTGTATAAAGTATAATAGAGTATATATATATATGATTTATAATACTTCGATTTAATATATAAGCTTCTATTGATTAATTTATATTATTATCGTTCTTGATTTTCTTGATTTTCCTTTTCCCAAAACTATCTTTATTTTTTTTGATATAATCTTTCTTTAAATCAATAAAGGATTCCTTATTGGAATTATAAGAAGTAAATATCTTCGAAGATTTTTGAAGAGTATCTTTTGAACGAATTTTAAATTGATTAAGGTTTTCTATAATAATAAGGTGATAATAAATTTTGGATAATAATAGATTTGATTTATATAATTATTAAATCAAAGGATATATATCAAATATATCTGAATCTAAATCAATTTTAGATTCTCGATAATCTTTATTATTTATATTTTTTTTTTATAAGATTCAAAAAAGATAAAGAAGTTTTTAAATAATTCTTTCAAAAATATCTTTTCTTATAAAAGGATTTTATAAATCCTAAATCCTTTATCTAAAAGTTTTTTAGAATACATCCCAAATTTTTGAATATCAATATCAGAAATAGCAATTCTATATATTACGATTTAGTTTTTCTAAATACTATTTTATAAATAAATAACAAGATACTTTATTTAATTACAAAATATATAAGATCCTGTAATCTGATTAATTGTATTTTATCAAGCTTATTTCAAAATCAGATCTTTTCTATTTTTATAAATTATTAAGATTTAACTTTGAATAAAATTTTGTTGATACAAACCTTTTATATAAAATACAGATAAATAAATCGATAATAGATTGTTTATTTGTAATATAATAAATTAACAAAAATAAAAATAATTAGGAATCCAAATCTTCCTTATCCTTTACTTAGTATTTCCACTTTTGAAAAATTCATCCTTTCAGAATCTGTTCTTATCCCTTCATTAATAAATAATTAATTCTATTTTCTTTTTCAATATAATATCCTTATAAATTGATTTTGCACATTTTGCAAACAATATAACTCGATTTCCCTATATAGATTACCATTATAAAAATGATAGATCGAGATATATATATCCCAATAATATACTATAAAAAAAGAATTGAAAGAGAAAACTAAATTAGATTATATTATAATATATTATTTATAAATAAAATAGGATTTATAATAGTTTTAGGATTGATACTATATAGATTCAAATATATATATATAGAAAATTGATTATTATAAAAAGAAGAGGTAAAAGACTCTTCTTTTATATCTAACTACAGAAGGTCATATAATTGACTAGTTAAAACCTTTATATATTTGGCCTATAATTCCAACTTTCTCACATTATAAATCTTATTATAAAAATATATTATTATTTTTTATTATAAATCTTAATTTTACTTTCTTCAAGATTTATTATATAATAATATCATTTTTCTAATAAACTAATAATTGTAATTTCATTATATTATTCAACAATTTTAAAATAATAATCAATTAAGATTTGATATATATCAAAATGTTATTTTCTTATTTTGTAAATATTTTAATTTTCGATTAAAAGTATTTATTTTAGTATTTTCGGTTTTTTTTTGATATATAAGATTCTGAAATTATAAATTATTATAATTTTTGATTATTTGATTCATTAATGATTTAATTTCTTTATTATTATAAAATAAATTGATGTTTATATTATATTTTTTAATTTTTTTTAAATGTATTGTTTATTCTTTAAAAATATTTATAATTATTACTAATTTTTTATTTTTTATTGTATATTTTATAATTTAATTTGATTGATAATAATTTATATAAGTAATAAACGATTGCTTATTATTTCTTATTTGAATCTAATTGATTCCATATTGTTTTTATTATATACTCTCAAATATTTATTTCTATAATTATTAATAATTCTAAGTTGAAGATTAGAAAAATAGATTTTTTTGTATTTATAAAATCTATTAAAAATCCCTTTGATTCTTTTTGATAATTTTTAATATTAAAATAACTATCTTAAAATAAATAATCTTTGATGAATTATTAATAGGAATTGACGAATTCTAAAAAAGATTATATCTGCTTTTTATTATTCGATAATTCTTTTTTTTGAATTGCTTCTAATTTATCAAAGTTTATCTTGAAACCTTTTGAAAAGATTATAGAATCTAGAAATTGTGTTATTGTAATATAGAATTTGTATTTATTAGATTTATATTGAAGTTTTTTTTTTTTTAAACATTTTAATTTTTTTTATATATTTAGTATATATTATCTTTTCGTTTCAAAGAATATTGAAATGTTATTTTTTATTCTTTATTTTTTTATTATGATTAAATAAAATCTATTTTGTAAATTAAATTTGAAGAAAATTCTTATTTTTTCTAATAAATCTTTTAGTTTTATAAATGATAGAAATGGATATTGATCTTTGATTATCATATTATTAAATTTGTAATAATTTTTATATAGCTTTTTAATATTTTTTATTTTTTTTAGATATATATAATATAATGTTCGTTATTTATAAAATTGATTTTTTGATTCAATTTTTTTTTAACATATTGTTGATATATTTTTTAAATATCTTTAATTTTAATTTTGATATCTGATGAATTGATTCGAATAAAGATATCTTATCTTTTTCAATACTATTTTATAATCCTTTAATTTTTATTCTAATAAAACCTTATAATTTTTTCTTTTTTTTGAATAATCTTTTAAATTTTTTATATTATATTAATATTAATATTTCTTTTTATTTTGTCACAAAAATAATATTAAATAATCTCTTTTATTTATTTTTATTTATTAATAATAAAGAATCCTAAATTGAATATTCTATACCGATAATATTACTTATTTTTAATTCTTTATTATATATATTCAATTTTGTAAATTTTAATATGTTCTAATAATTGCTTTTATTTAAAAAAATTATAATTTCAATAATCCTAATCTGTTGATTTTCGAATAGAACAATATCGAACTAAATAATCTTTTTATTTTAAATTTTATTTATTTATATTGAATAAATCTTTCATAAAATCTTATTATTTAATCTTATTAATTATCTATCTATTAATTACAATTAATATGAAATCTATTTTATTTGAAATTATATTTTCAACTATTTTATATTTATTTATTTATTTATTTATTTTAATATTACAGTAAATCTATTTTATTTAATCTATAATATTTAATTGTTTCTAATCTAAACTTTGTTTCGATTAATTTGATTAATTTTGCATAATTGATTATTTTGATGATTATATAATGAAATATCTTTTACTTTCTTTTTTTAAAAAAATTATTTAATAGTTTTTTTATAGTTTTTTTATTTGATAAATAAATTCTATAAGAATTATTATAATAAATTATTCAATTGATTATTCTATATCCTATCAACAATATTTCTTTTAGATTTTCTTTGATCAAAAAAAGTAATAGAATTTAGAGATATTTCAATTTATATCGATCTATAATATTCAATCCTTCTTGATCTTATAATATTATATCAATTTTCTTTTGATATTCTTTTTATTTATAATTATTATTTTCGATTGAATTTGAAATATATAATTAAAATATAAACATAATATTGAATTAATTTTTTCTAAATCTTATTTTTTTATCATAATCTTTTTATTCTTATAATTCTTTAATTCGATAATTTTTTAATTGATAATCAGATTCACTATATCCAAAACAAAATTTATTCCTTTGTTTTTGATTTATTTTCTTTTTAAATAGTTTATTTTTAAGATTGTATTCAATTATATTAGATATTTATATAATTATCGATGATCTGGAAATCTTTTTTTATTTTTATAATATTTATTACAATCTCAGTTATTACAAGAATTAAAAAATCGGTACTTTTTTTGATATTCATAAAGTATTTTATTTATATTAATTGATTTTTCAATTAATTCATTTAGATTTTCCCAAATCCTATTATAATCCAATTCTATTTTTATTTTTATTTTTATTTTGAGGTTTTTTTATAGTAGTTTATTATAATATTTTCTTCCTATTTAATAATATCTATATACTATTCGAATTTTATAATATATTTAATTACTAACTTTATTTATTTAAAACTATAAACTTTGAATTTAATATTGTATAATTTATTAATATTCCTAAATACCTATTATATTTCTTTTTGAAATTTAACAAATATCTCAAAGATAATTTGAATTAAATATATTTATTTCTTAAGTTTATTTAAATAAATAAAATAATTCTTAAAGTAAAATTGAATCTACTTGAAAATTTCTTTTTTAAAATAGAAAATAATCTAAATACTTTTATTTATATTATAATTGAATTTATTTTTATTAAATTCAAAATAAATCTCAAATTGAAATATAAATATTTCTAATCTTTATTAATTATTTGCAAATTTGTTAAATAGAACAATTTTGAGAATTTTAATAATAATAATCTTCTTAAAATCCTTTTCTTTTTTTATAATAATATCTTTATTTTGATTTATAATCAAATTGTTGAATTAAAAGATTTAAAGTAATAATAATACTGAAAAAGTTATAAAGAATGTAATCTAGATTATAAAGAAATAATCTAAATCTTTGAATAATTTATAATTAAATGTCAAATAAAAATTTAAAATAATATTAATAATTATAATTTATAATTAATAATAAAGCATATTAAATGATTGATTTTGGATACAAAATTTTACAAAAAGAATCCTTTTCTAATTACATAATTCTTTATATTCTATCTATATCTTATTATTTCTATTACTTCTTTTCAAATAAGATCGATAAGATAAATAGAAATCTTTTCTATTATTTCTATTGAATTAATTCAAATAGAATTGACAAAAATAGAATCATATAATTCTATTGTTGTTATTGTAATGGATCTAATAATAATAACTTTTATACTTATTAGATCTTTTTACCATCTTAATCCTATACTAAATTAGTCAAATCGTATCTTGTAAATATAAGAACGGTTATTGTAGGATTTGTGATTCTAACAATATTGATCTTAATAATAAATAATAATAAAAATAAAATATTTATATTAATTAATAATTCAATTAAATAAAAGTGGAAATAAATTTTTAATATTTATATAATCTAATTTATTTATTAAGTTTCTTTGTTTTATAGATTGATTTTATATTTTTTATATTTATATATATTTTTTGTTTTTTGAAAATAATGTAAAAATTTAATTTATATTTGTTTGTATATTTTTTATATAATATAATTGATTATTTAATAAATGTTTAAAATTGATTTAGAATATATTTTATTTTATTAATTGTTTTTTTTTTAAAGAATTTATATTTTTATATTATTGTTATATTCGACTAGTAAAATTTATTAGATTTAATATCTAAGTATAAATCAAAATTAAGATTTACAAAAAATAAAAAATAATTAATAATTTTATAAATTAACTTATAATATTAATTATTATTATTATTATTTATACATAAAAATTTTTTTTTTTCAATTATCAAAAACAAGCCGAAATTCTGCCTGCACTCTAATATATATATCCAATATTTAAATTTATTATAAACTTTTTAAAACTTCAATTTTTATTAGAATTTCTTGAAAAGTCAGGGGTCTGGGGGGCGCAGGCCCCTGGTTTTAAAAGATCAATATATATATCTTTTTAATATTTATATATTCTTTAAATATCATTTGAAATATTTCAAACAAATCAAAATTATTATGTTATCAAAATTTGATAAAAACAAAATCTAAATAAAGAATTACTAATTAATTAATTTTATTTGATATTATCAAAACCTTTTAAAAGATAATATTTTATAAATATTATAATTGATAAAAAACAAAAACTTTTTATTTATATATAAAATAAATATAAAATCTAATTAAAATATTATCATTATTTTTAAATTTATTATAAAACAAATATATGTAATATAAAAATCCTTTCCAGATTATATAACTAATTTTCTAAATGGCAATATAATAAAAATATTTGATAATATTTTAAAGATTAAAAACCTTTTAAAATAATTTACAAGATTTAAAGAAAACTTTTTAAGAGATAAATCTAATAATATTCAAATCGATAATTATATAAATCTATAATAATTTATATATAATAATATATTATAAACATTATTATTGAATCTTATATTATTTCTTTTTTACAATAACAAATTCATCAATATATATTTTATAATCAATTTTTAGATTAATATTATTAGATTTATAAATAATATTAATATTCTAATCTAAAAAAATTATAATTGAAATTTATTATATCTTTAATAATATTTATAAAAAGTATTAAATATAAATAAAGAAATATAATATTATATTTATTTTTAAAAAATATTAATTATTACATTTAATCAAATAATCAAAATAATATAATATAATAATAATTATATAATTCGGAAATATTATAGTAGATCCTAAGGCAAATATAAAATTATTTAGATTACAAATTGATAAAAAAATAAAATATCAAAAGAATCGAATATTGATTTTAATATATATCATTATTTTTATTTAAAATATATCTTTTTATAATTTTAAATAAATTTATAAAATTATAATTATATCGATTATTATATATGTGTTTCATATTATCAAAATATAACAATTCTATTAATATTTAAATTACAAAAACAATAAAATAAATATTTTTATATAACAAATAAGATATATAAAATTATCTTTATTATAATTTTAGAAACAAAAACAATATATAAATTATTGAAATTATATATAAAAGAATTTCTAATAATAATATAATATAGATTTTAAATATTGATCAGAAGTATATATAATAAAATTAAAAAGAATATAAAAAAAAAGAGTAGAAATATTTATATCTTTTCATAATATTCCTAAATTCATTCAAATATCAATAAATATTAAATCAATTACAATTAATGATTATAACAAATAATTAAGATATACAACAATTATCATATACAAGATAAAATTGAATTATTTATCATTTAAATATAATCAAATTGTTTAAAATAAAGATTATAAAGAAATAAAAAAAACAATTTATATAATCTATAATTTCAGATTATTTATAAAATTTCGATATACAATAATATAATAAAAAAGATTAATTCAATAATAATAAAAATACAAATCAAAAAGATAGAACTATATACCTTTTTTGTTATATAAAAATTTCTAATATAAATCAGATTATAATAAATTATATTCTATTTTATTATTTTACATTCAATAAAAAAAATAAGAATTATAAAAAAATTTCAAAAATGATTTAATATAAAATCGATTTTTATTATAATATAATTTATCAAAATAAAAGTATTATTAGAAATCTTTAATAAATATTAAATAATGAAAAAAGGCTATATAAAAAATGAAGAAATCCTTATTCAAAAACCTACCAAAAAAATCATTATTATAAACAGAAATCTCTTATATATCATCAAAAAAAGAAACTATCATTTTAATTATCTCATCAAAAATCATCCATCTCATTTATAAAATTTTAGTAAAGATATTAAAATAATATATAAAATAAAAAAGAATTGATTTATAATAACTTTATAAAAGTCTAAAAAGATAACAAAATTAAATATAATCTATCGAATTCAGATCATCTTTTTAGTTATCATATTTTTTTTATATATTCTTTTTATAATAATTATAATAACTTTATTAATAATAATATAAAGATTTATGTACTTTATAAATATCTCATTAAAAAATAGAAAATTATTAATTTTATTATTAAGTATTTTTTCATAATTTGGAATATCAAAAATAATAATAAAACTATCGAAATTCTATACAAGATCGAAATTATAAACAAGATCAATTATAACTACATTATATTTATTAATTATTTAAAGTATTATTTAGATTTATTTTATATAGTTATGAAAATCTAAATAATAGATCAATATAATAATTTAAAACAATATAGAAAAAGGATTTTTATATTGCAATACGAAATTTTGTTATAATAATAATAAAGATATTTATTATATATATATATATATATTGATTAATTAGGCTTTATAATAAGATTATATAAATATTTGATATAATAATTATAAGTAAATATTATAATAGATTAAAAGTAAGGATATATTTGAATATAAATGTTTCCTTATTTGGGATTTATAATGAATAAATATAAATTACCAGGAGCCTGCGCCCCCCGGACCCATGGCTTTTCGAGAAAGTCTAATGAAAAATTCAAATATTAAATATATATCAGGGTGCAAGTAGAATATCGATTTGTTTTTGATAATCGAAAAATAAAAATTTTCCATTTAAAATAATAATTATAATATTTTATTGTCGGCTTGCCGACACCAAAACCTTGCTGTACACATAGTGTACTACAATTTACCTAGTATAGATTATAGAAAATGAGAAACTTATTTAAATAAGTCGCAATCATGATAATCTGATTAGTCTAAAATACCCCGATAATTAAATCTAACAAAAAGCTTGATATAAGTAAGCCTTACAACCTCAGGCAAATCTGACTTAGAGCTTTTTTCAATTTAACTCAATTCACAATTCAATTGAAATCATTTACCCCTATTGAAATCATTCAACTCTACTAGAATCATTCAACTCTACTGAAATCATTCAACTCGACTTTATTAAAATCATTCAACTCTGAAATCATTCAATTCATCTCTATTCATTCAATTCAACTTATTCAACTTATAATAATAATAATAATAAATAATTGTTGATATCACTTCAGTGATACTAATGTATTATCTTTTTATATTTGTTTATAGATGATTATTATCTATTAATAAAAAAAATCCTATTTATATTGAAAGGAGTACAGGTTAGAATACACTAGTTATACAGCTCCCTTTATATACGGCCTCCCTTTCGAGGTTGATCACATGATATACCGACACAATAATTAAATCTTCAATATCTATACTATCACAATTATAAATTCGTGATACGAATATTTTATTTTTGATGTTAAAAACTAATTTAAAAAAAAGATAATTTAAAAATAAGATTTAGATTTAATTAATATTTTATTAATATTAATATTAATATTAAAACAATTAAATTATATTTAATAAAATTATATAAAAAATAAAATTTAAAATAATAAAGATTTAAAAAATAATGAATTTATAAATTTAAAAAACTTTTATTAAATATTTATTATCAAATATTGTTCTCTTTATTATATTTTACTTCTTAGTGTTTGTGGTCACTCGTCATGTGATTAACAATCAGAGTGGAGATATCACCAAATGCAAAATAAATTGCAACTTAAAACTCATGGATATTCCTAGGACCACCGATGACATCCGTGAAACCCATCAAAGAGAAGCCAGCAGGCAAGTCTCTTTTCTCAACATCTGCCGCCGGAGCTTCCCTCTTAATTGCATTGCAAGCTGGGTCTCGAGGGCTGACGTTTATCGTCAACCAAGTACTTCTCCGGTATCTCTCACCCGAGCTGCTTGCCGTGTCAACACAACTTGAAGTTTACTCCATCACCGTACTGTTCTTCTCCAGAGAGAGTCTACGCGTCGCAATACAGCGTCAGGCGGACGTAACTGATGATGATTCCAAGGCCAAACAAGATGGGAATCTCTCCAGAAAGGACATATATTTGGACAGCAGAACGACTGCTGGCAAAAGTCAAGCAATTGTGAATTTGTCATATATCTCTATTCTCCTTGGACTGGTATCTACTGTGATATTTGGTTGGATCTATGCTAATGCCAGGCAAACTGGCGTGGTTGAAACACCATATTTTGGACAATCTTTGAGACTCTACGGTGTGGCAGCGATTCTAGAATTGTTGGCTGAGCCATGCTTCGTAGTGGTTCAGCAGAAATCAGCTTTCAAAATTCGAGCTATTGCCGAGTCGATTGCAACTGTACTAAGATGCGTTGTCACTTGTGCTGTTGCAGTTTGGGCTGCGCATCATCAAAGGGATTTGGGAGTAGTGCCGTTTGCAATTGGTCAGGGAGTATATGCTATTTCGATACTACTGGCATATTTCTTGGCTGTGTGGAACATTGCGTCGCGAGGAGGGTTTTCGTTGAGGCTCAAGCCTATCTACAGGTACTCTAGCTATGATGGTATAATTAATTCATGATGCTAACTAATGGTAGCAAAAATAAGCAATATATCTACTCTTACTTTTCCAAACCACTATTGTCTTTAGGAGGGAGTTTGATGATACAGTCAATGGTGAAACATGTCTTGACGCAAGGCGATACGTTTCTTATAGCGTCCATGGCCACTCAAACAGCCCAAGGCATCTATGCACTAGCCAGCAATTATGGAGGCCTCGTTGCTCGTCTAGTCTTACAGCCAATCGAGGAAATGTCCAGAAACTACTTTGGCAAGCTTCTTTCTGTCGTCGATGGCAAGACAACCAAGCAAGCCACCAAGAAAGCTAGTGTAGATCTGCAAAGGCTACTACGAATATATCTTATCCTGTCAGTTGCCGTGGTTTCCGTGGGTCCCGTCATCGCTCCTCTACTTTTGAACTTCATTGCTGGCCCACGATGGCAGTCGTCTGGAGCTGGCAATGTCCTTGCAGTGTATTGTTACTATATACCACTACTTGCGCTGAACGGAGTGTGCGAAGCATTTGTAGCCGTTGTTGCTACTGAAGCTGAAGTCTACGGGCAATCTTTATGGATGGCTGCTTTTTCTGCCGGCTTTGGCGGTGCTGCTTATCTGTTCTTAGGAGTCTTAGGTCTTGGAGCCGAGGGCCTTGTACTTGCAAATATGGCTAACATGCTCCTACGAATCACATGGTGTGGTCATTTTATTTTGGCGTACTGCGGAAGCCATGGTGCTGAGTTCAAGGTTATGGGTTTGTTACCACGGCCTAGCACGATATCGCTTGGGGTTGTTACATATGCCGCACTTGCTCAGATGAGAACGTCATTCACAGGTGCTTTAGTGGATATAATCAAATGTGGTTTAGTGGCAATGATTTTTGTGATTCTCCTGTAAGTTCTCAGCTGCGGTGCCGATCTACAGACTACTAACCGTTACGCCACAACAGAGCCACGAGTGAGAAGGAACATCTTCTCGAATGTTACCGTACGATTAAAGGTTGAATCTATACTCTTCAAGCGAACAATTATCCTAGCTTGTTGCATCTTAATCAAATGTTATTTTCGTTGCTTTTTTGGTGGTGTCAACATTCTTGAAAAATGCACCGTACGCGTCGTGAGCCTTCTTCTTTACCGTAGTCCCGAATTTCAATAATTCGTCAGGAACTGGCTGATTAGCTGCCTTGAGGACGTTGATTAAACTATGCCGTTTGTTAGTGCCTAGCCGATTCGAGATTGTGGAATTTATACTAACGCGCCAGACTGAGCCTTGTCATGCTCAGTGAATAATGTAATCGCCAATCCATCTTTGCCAGCTCTACCAGTTCGACCGATGCGGTGCACATAATCTTCCACGGTAAGAGGGAATGTGCAGTTGATGACTAGCTTGACAGCAGGGATATCTAGACCTCGAGCTGCGACATCTGTGGCCACCAGAACTGGAGTATTACCACTCTTGAAAGCCTCCAAACTTCTTGTCCTTTGTTCCTGACTCAAATCACCATGGATTCCAGCAACTCGGAACCCCTTCTGTCTGATGAAACCCTCCACTCTTGTCGCTTCCTTCTTGTACAAACAAAAGACCAGGATCCGATCATCCTTTTGACTACCGCTTTGATATTGCTTCAGCAGTTGCATGAGTCTGTATTCCTTGTCCCTTGGTTCCACAACCTCAACCTTCTGCACGATGCGGGAGTTAGCCCGAAGATCCCCCGTAGGATTGTCGCCAATGGCGATTTTGACAGGGCTGGTCATGAAGGTGGAAGCCAACTCGCGAACAGACTCGGGCCAAGTAGCCGTGAACATGAGCGTCTGTCGTTTTCCAAGAGAAGGTGTGGTATTGATAATCTTCCTAATTTCTTCCTCAAAACCTTTATCCAGCATACGATCAGCTTCATCAAGAACGACATATCTAGCCTTGCTCAAGTCTGCACATCCTTGATTGATAAGATCGTTGAGACGACCGGGGGTGGCAACAACGATGTCCGCAGTTTTCAATGCTCTTATCTGTTCGTCCTTAGGAACACCTCCATATACGCAGACACATTCAAGCCCAGACGCCTTTGCAAGTTTCACGATCTGCTCATAACTCTGCATTGCTAATTCTCGAGTCGGCGATACGACAACAGCCCTGGGACCTTTGTTCTTTTGATTTCTTGATAAAGATGAAATGTAACGTACACAAGGCACGGCGAATGCCATTGTTTTGCCCGAACCCGTCTCAGCAACACCAATTACATCGCGGCCAGCCAGCAAAAATGGCCATGCCGCAGCTTGAATAGGAGTCGGAGCCTTGAAGTCCTTAAATGGAGCTCGTTGGGCAGGGTCGGTGATCGGTAAGTAGTTGAACTTTATCAGGGGTCTTAGAGTAGCGGAGGCAGATAATGGATCGGTGATGGTGATGAAGTTTGTGGTCAGGAAGGAGTCAATTTCGGTTTGTGGCAAGCCACTCAGATTGTAATCTTCTGTATATGTTGTCCCGTTTTGCTGCGGAGCAGCACTTATGGGAGATGCAGAATCAGTAGATTCGGGAATGTCGACTTTCTCTTGCTTTCCTTCCTTCTTCAATGCCTTCAATCGCGCCTTTTCGGCTTTTTTAGCAGCTTTAATACCTGCAGCAGCATCGGCATCTGACGTCGGCTCAATGGTATTGTCTTCAGGTAATTGTTCCTCCTCTGCCTCTTGAGCTCTTTTCGCCTTCTTGAGTCTTTTTTTTTCCTTACGAGCCTCCTTTGACTCTACCTCAACATCAATCGAGGTGGAGTCTGTGGCTGGCCCTTCGGCATCTTTAGATTTCTTTTCTCGCTTTTCTTTGCGACTTTTCTTGGAGGAGACCTTGATGTCATTATCTCCAGGATTCAATTCTGTATCCTCCAGTGTACGTTTCGGCATGATTAAGAATTGAGATTATGGTTGCTATACGCAGTCAAGAGTCGAACAGACACTTCCGACAAAAAAAAATTATTTACCTAGTTCCTCGCAAATGATAAGATAAAGGCAATCAGACCGCTTTTGGACCCACTTAAACTTTTCAAGCCCCCGTCTCTTGATGTTGAATACCATGGGTAAATATTCCATTTCATGAAAGTTTCGTATCATTTGTAATGGCATCGAGTATTCCCAGAATATTGGTACATAAGTCTTTTTCCCTGCACCGTTTCAATTATTTCAATACCTAATTTCCGTTCTCCGCAATGCCTTTTATCATTTGTAGAACAGAAAGGTACATAAAACCCCTGACCCCATCTCGGTCTGCAATCCTTTCTTCCTTAAGCCCATTCCGCCATCCAGTGTTACCATGATTCTGTTAAACTTATCTATCATTTGTGGTTGTAGGGTAATGAGTTTCGTCCTGCCTAGTATTTATTTCAAAATGAATCTACATCTACCATGATTCTTCGTGGACATTGTGAGCACTTTTGTTGCGCTACAATGATAATACAAATGTCGTCTAATGCTCTACAGAGGACGAGCATGGCACAGTACGTATCAAAAACCTGCCCAATCACTTTGAAAAATTGGCGGAAGTTGCTGATCATACATAAGCTTTGGTATCTTATGGCTCATTTCAACTTGATTGATGTACCTAAGGTATGCTGCGAGATTGGAGAGAACTAAACTCCCATAAACGATTTGGTAAATGCCCATCTGCATAGAACCCAAACGAGTGTCATGTGGACCAGTCTCCTCGGCCCTTCTTATCCTCAGCGTCTCCAATATCCTGGACATCCTATCACTGATCCATGCTTTTACCGTATCAAACAACTGCACCTTCCCAATCATAATACACGCGGAAAAGAAACACTTCCATATCCCAAATGTGCTTATTCTCAAAACTTTAGACAGTTGCAGTCTGAGACTGTGCGGTTTCCATCACTGTCTCTGCATCAATCTTTGGCATGGATGCACCAGTACCTCCGAGGTTGGTAGATTGTGATTTGGGGTTCTTGGTGTAGTAATTCGAAATGGCAGATTTAATGGCATCTTCAGCAAGCATAGAGCAGTGGACTGGATGAGTGTTAGCATGTAAAACTGGGTAGATATTCTTTGCGTAGACTTACGCTTCACCGGCGGAAGGCATAGCTCCTTTGCAATTTCTGTATTTCTCACTCGACCGGCCTCCTCAAGTGTCATTCCTCGAACCAGTTCCGTCAAGTATGAAGAAGAGGCGATGGCCGAACCACAACCAAATGTCTTAAATTTCACATCGGAAATAGTATTCGTATTTGGATCCACCCTAATTTGCAACTTCATAACATCACCACATGCAGGTGCGCCGACCAACCCAGTTCCTACATCAGTATCTGTCTTTGACATACTGCCAACATTTCGCGGCCGCGAATAATGATCGAGGACTTTTTCATGATATGATCTGCGGCCAGCAATGAAGGACGGTGATGCAAGTTGAGCAGATAGAGGTCCGGTGGCGGAGTGATTGCTCGCCGATAATACTCTACCGGCAACGCGAGGTGCATTTAACAAAGCTCTACGAAACATTTTTGTGGTGTGTGATGAGTGGCGATTGAAAGGTTGACGAAAGATAAGTTGTAAGAATTGAAGTTGATGATATAAATGATGTATGGATGAAGGTGAAATGAGGAATTTGATGAGATTCGAAGGTATTAATTGTGTTGTATGGTTTTACTATTGTGTATCGTTGGTAGGTTGTGATTTGTTTCGTCGTATAAATTTGGGGTAGATCTGATAATAAATCAACGGGGAATTTTGATTCATGAAATGAAGAAATAAGTGGAAGTTGGAGAAGCATGGACTAACTATGAGCGGAATTCACGGAGCTCGGTGTGTAAAGAATGGCTTAATGAGTTTAGCTTATGCTTCCAACTACCGATATCAAGCCTATCACAATAGCTTCTATGTCATAAAAACGAAATGTTAGGTGAGATCGAACCAATCATGAATTATAATAATCGAAAAGACCGATCGATACGGAGATAAAGATAAATGATGTCAATTACCCAATCACACTTGTAATCTTGGTGCGGAAACCGGACCAAGCGATTTTTTCTGGAATATACCTAGTAACAAGTAATTACTGGTGGCGAAACTGTAGGATGGGCTTCCAATAAAGGCTGTAGAATGTTACATTACACATTACTGTGGTGCACAATTGAGCCCACACCAGTGAGGGCCTCGTGACATCGCGATCTTTTTAACCCCTCAAATTGTTTCGAAGCACGAAAGCTTACCCAGTATAGTATCTACGCGTTGAACCTAGTCCCAAAGTGCTATTACTTTCACCCACCCCACCAAGCTAACGGAACATCCCGCATTCCCGCTTTCCTATTTTGAACTCAACCTACCTAGGTACTTACTATTTTACCAAGTAGCTAGTCCCTACTAGTATTTACCAGCTTCCTGGTTTATCCATATCAACATCAACCTCTATCTCTCAGACATAACTACCTATCACTCTAGTAGGTACCTACCTATCTAGTTATTACTCATATAAACATTTAAATAACTACATTCTGACAGAAAAATGTCCTGCAAGCATGCCGACGCAGCTGGTAAGTTTCTCCTCAAAACAGGAGTTCAACATACTACCACACCATCTACTATTCGAAACTGACTTATCCTGTTCTTCAGAGCTGCATCCGCCAGGACCCAGCCAAGCTGTCTACCGCGAAGATTGTACACAATGCTTTGACTCCATAGTAAGTATTATGTGCGAAAAGCAACTCCCTTTCATCTTGCAATACTCCTAGCAAACAGGAGCTCTGACTTCTTTTCTGTTCAGGATGATTCCACTGGCTTGGATGTTTGCCTGTTCTGCTTCAACGGCGGTTGTACTGGTGATAGGAACCACTCCCAACTCCATAAGACCATCAAAAACCATCCTCTGGTTCTCAATATTCGAAGAACAAGACGTCATGTGGTTCGAGATGAACCCCCTCAAAAGATGTCCAAATTAGCCATCGCAGCAGAAACCGAAGCCGATCGATACGATTACCATACAAAGGTTCGTTGTTATGAATGCGTGGTTGACGATATCGATAAATCCTCCGGTAGACTATCTGCGGTGGTGGATGGTGTAATGAAAGCAAATACATTTTCAAGACAGGAGGAAGTAAAGGCCTGGGAGCAAGAGTTTACATCTTGCGAACATATCCTTACCTTAAAACAAGAAAGCGCACGTCAAATACAGTCTCAAGATTTAGGCCACTGTTCTCTTTGCGATCTGAAAGAGAACCTGTGGCTCTGCCTGCAATGCGGTAATCTGGGATGCGGACGAGCGCAATTTGGTGGACTTAAGGGTCATTCTCATGGTTTGGAGCATAAAAATCGAACCAGTCATGCTGTCGCGGTTAAACTGGGATCAATCACTTCCGATGGTACGGCAGATGTGTACTGCTATGCATGCGACGAGGAACGAATCGATCAAGATCTTGGTAAACATCTTGCTCATTGGGGAATTATGCTCGCTGAACGAAAGAAGACTGAAAAAAGTTTGATGGAGATGCAGGTTGATGAAAACTTACGCTGGGAGTTTTCCATGATTGACGAACAAGGGCACGAATTGACGAAGTTGTTCGGGGAAGGATTTACAGGGTTGAAAAATTTAGGCAACAGCTGCTACTTGGCAAGCACTCTCCAGTGCCTTTTCGATTTACCTCAATTCCAAAAGCGTTATTATTCTCCAAATACAGATCTACCTATTGTTGAAGATCCGGCACAAGACTTGGAGACGCAGTTGCGCAAGTTGGCAGACGGTCTAATATCTGGCAGATATTCCTTTCCAGATCCCGCTACCAATCAATCAAAATCAAGCGGTGTTGCAGATCAGAAGGGGCTGGCACCTTCAATGTTGAAATATTTAGCTGGCAGAGGTCATTCCGAATTCTCAACCATGCGTCAGCAGGATGCTTTTGAGTTTCTCCTCCATGTTTTTAAACTAGTCACACGTTCTCAGCACACAGCTCCGCTTGAGGATCCCACACGAGCCTTTCGCTTCGTCATGGAGCAGCGCTTGCAATGCTTAGGCTGCAAAAAGGTGAGATATCGCACGGACGAGCAAGATAACGTATCTATCCCCGTGCCACTCAGAAAATTGAAATTAGCCGCTAGCACAGACGGCGAGCTGGTGGACGAGTATGAAGCTGTTACCTTGAAGGAATGTCTAGACAGTTTTACGTCTGAAGAGATCGTGGAACTTACCTGTTCGGCATGTGGTAGTAAGGATGGATTCTCCAAGCGATCGCTCTTTAAAACATTCCCAGAAGTTCTCGCTGTGAATGCTAGAAGATTTGTTCTCATCAACTGGGTGCCTACGAAGGTCAACGTCCCTGTCGTCATTGGAGATGACAAGTTCCTCTTAGATGATTATCAGTCACATGGTTTGCAACTTACAGAAACGCTTCTTCCCGACACCGATGAGACAAGTCAACCTTCATTCTCTGCGAACGCCGAAGCTTTACAACAGCTCCAGGCCATGGGATTCCCAATGAACCGTTGCGAAAAAGCCCTGCATGCTACAGGGAACAGTGACGCAAACACCGCAATGGAGTGGCTCTTCGCACACATGGATGATGCAGACATCGATGCTCCATTAAATTTGAGCTCCGGCGAAGCCACAGTTAGTACAATCGACCCTGAGAAAATAGGAACGTTAGGCGCCATGGGCTTTGGGCCTCCACAAGCGCGAAAGGCATTGAGAGAAACCAATGGTGACATGGAACGGGCTGTAGAGTGGCTGTTCAGCCATCCAGACGATCAAGGCGAGTTCGAGGACGACACGGCTGTTGTCAACAGCAGTGTCACGAGAGACGTTCCTCCGGGAAGTGCTGCGTTGCCTGCTGCATTCCAGCTTCAATCCATCATATGCCACAAAGGATCTAGCATACATGCAGGGTAGGTTTTTTCAATTACTGATAACTAAAACATGGCTGATGAGTATATAGTCACTACGTTGCATTTATTCGTAAAAAGATCCCCGAAGATAAAGCAACGTCTTGGGTACTGTACAACGACGAGAAAGTGGTAAAGGCGAACGATGTCGAAGAGATGAAGAAATTCGCGTATGTTTATTTTTTCAGAAGAATCGATTAAGCGAAACAGGCAGCATGAGGTGACACATGGCCGGTACGATTCGTGATTGTTGATGAAGAAATGATGATGTGCATGAAGATGGCAGTAGAGAATAGAATGACATGATAATAGCATGATGATGGTGATGATGCACGCAAATAAATTAAATTCATTCTGTTCACAACAGCGTAGAGACAACATGCATAGAATCCTATCGTTTGATGCTAAACCCTCTGTGTAAGACAAATAGCTTTTGCAGAGAAGTTTGCCACGGTATTGCTACTTATTGCTCTACCATTGGTTCCTCCGCCACATAATGCAAATATGCGCCCAACAACTTGATACCCTCAATATAGTTTCTCTTGTCCAACTTCTCGTTTATTGAGTGGGCTGCGTCAGTAGAGCTACCCATGGGCAGGAGAAGGACATTCTTGCCAGTGGCCTGCTCAAAAGTCAAGGTGACGGGAATACTAGGAAGAAACATTAACATTATTGCGAGCCATGTAGCGAGCCATGTAGCTGATGAGAGTGACTTACCTTCCTCCCTCTCGAGTCAAGTCAGGCTTGACACCCCAGACTCTCTCAACAGCTTTTGCAGCGCTTGAAAAGTTCCAGTGCTTTGGACTGGCGACCCACCACTTACCAGCATGTTGCAAGAAGCATCGTATAGTATTCTTGCTGCCTAGTTTTTTAAATTCTTCATCGACATACTTGAAAACGAGACGATCCACATCCTCGGGTTCCATATTTGGAACAGTTCGAATAGAGAACTTTCCGGTCACTTTGGCTGGAATAACTGTCTTGGCACCAGGCTGAGAGAATGCACCCTCAACGCCATGAATTGAGAGCGATGGGTATCTCCAACGGGCCATAAGTGTGTTCTCCTTGTCGTTGTGGATGGTTGTCTGGCTACCTAATGATTCATGTAGGTTGTCCATGGTGAATGCAATATCACCGTAAAGGGATTTCTCCTCATCTGTGAGGGGAGCAACAAGTTCAGCCAAGCCTGGTATCTGAATCTTGCCATCCGTGTCTACTAGATTACCAAGCACTCTCACCAAATCAGTCATGGGCTCTTGAGCAGTACCTCCAAAGACTCCACTGTGGAGATCTTGGCCGGGACCTGAAATTTCAATGGAATAATAACTGCAACCGCGAAGACCTGTGTATAGTAAATTAGTACCGACTCAGGCCAAATAAACGAAGACTCCCAGAGCATCTGAAGGAGGAGAAATGATACAGGATGGATTGCAAAACAGCTTACCATAAGTAAGGCATGGCTTCTCGGTACCAAGCCAGTAGTTATCGGAAATACATACAGCGTCGGTATCTGCGAAAAATTTATCGGCCTCCTCTTTAATGAAGTCGTCTAAGCCTTCTGAACCGTATTCTTCCATCCCTTCGAAGCACATCAACAGATTGACTGGAAAGTCAACACCAGCTTTCTGATGGGCTTCAATTGCATTGAGCCAACCAAGAACCGGACCCTTATCATCCGTACTGCCTCTGCCATACATTCTTCCTTTATCATCAATAGTAAGCTCGAATGGTTCTGTGGCCCAACCGTCTTCTTTCCCGGCAGGTTGCACATCGTAATGACCGTAGACGAGAATGGTGCGTTTCTTCTTGTCATTTCCATATCGCGCGATCACTACGGGGGGAAGCTCTAAATGCTCCATTCCAGGTTGCTTGCCCAATGGTCGCTTTTCGACTTGGGCACCCAGTGCAGTGAGCTCATCAGCTAAGAACTCTCCCATGCGAACAACATCGGGCCTTCGTTCTTCATCTGCGGAAACAGATGGAATGGCAACTGCTTTGCGGAGTCTTTCGATAAAATGATCCGACAAAGAATCTACCTGCTTGAAGTAGCCATCGAGCTGAGGTGCCATTTTTACTTTTCGAGCTTGGTGTAACTTGACTGCGGGGTTAAGATAAGTTGAGATACGGATTCTTGACGGACTGTAGAGATTGGAAAAACAGAATGCTGGCTTGGGTGAAGTTCTATCCTTGAGAGAAAAAGTAAACCTCGATGATTCTAGAAGCGTCGATATTGACTTTGTAGAGATTCGTGGTTTAATTGTGAACATGAGGATGTACGGAGTAAAGTCGAACAAACACTTTCCAGCTTCCTGTTCTGGTGAATGGTGGGGTAAATTAATATTATACTATTATTGGCAGCAGAATGGCAGAATGGCTATCAACGGGTTAACATTTTTAAATGGTCCAATGATTAAATTAAAGCCGCCGGTTTGAACTTTATGAACTTACACTTACATCTACTGGATCAATACGTGACATCAACCATTTTATTATTAGTCGAGTACTCTTGAAGCTATTCCAAGTAAACTATGTCATAATCTAACCGGTAGAGAGTCGACACATTGCATACGGCGCGTATACTTATCCGAACGACCGATATGTATGTAGGTACTTGGGTACTTTGGCTACAGTGCCTGAGCAAGATCTACCTGTTGAAAGTTGGAAATATCAAGGCGGTATGTTGTTTTATATTCTATTCCTTTAATTAGTCCCACAACTCTTAATTCCGATTAGACATTCGTTGCTTGAAATAACATTGAATCTCACCTCAAATCTCAAGTCTCAAATCTCTGTATTCCGTCCTCGACTTAGGTGTGTTGAGCGGTAGAAGTCAGCAAGTCAATTCCAAATATACAATTCATCGTCTAATTTAGATACTGATCGTCCCCCCATCTCGTATATAGCGAGCAGCTCTCAAATTATAGAATTGGGGGGCCCCTCCAGACTTGGCCTGATACAACAAGGTGCTAATGTAAGTTGTGAGCCTTTGGAGGAAAAAGGGTGGTAACATCGTTACACAAGTTTCATGTTTTGAAATAGCTTTGATACAGAAGGATGAGATCCCATGCTACTCTCAAGACAACGGGTGCGTCTACCCACTCATATTCATATGCATAGGTATTCAATTCATACAGTCTCACATACTCATACTGATTATACCAGCATTGCCATGTTTTTGATCACCATCACGGATAGATCGATCTCATGCATATGTCGACAGCATGCAAGGACAACATAAACTTCCGCCTGCAGAACTCCCTTCTATCATGTTTCTATTTTGGTTGCTCAAGCTACTTCATCTTACTGGAATATTCAGGTACCATGCAGGAAAAGTAAGGTTAGCCGGGAGAAAAGGGAATATCTGCAGCTCTACTCTCTAACTGCATTACTCTTACTTTACCGTATTACCGTATTACCGTATTATCGCACTATTGATCTTACTCAGCGCACCAAAGAATGGAACATTTCCCACTACCCTTCTCACCATTATTACTTTCCTCTTTCAAACACACACGAAAGCTATTTTGAGACGAGGCTATGACAACGAGTATGAGCATATCGCGACTTATTTTGGGGCGCAGCTCAAAGATTGTGTGGGGTCACGCCCTACGTTGCATATCTTTGCTTGCATGTATCCAAATTCAGGTACCGCATCATATCTTCCGGTAGGTATTCAATATCCGGAGTCAATCCCTTTAGAAGCATGAGGCAACTCTCGACTTGTGTACGGTGCAATTCGCCGTTAGATCTTCGGGTCCGAGTGAACGAACGGAGTAGTATCGCCATGTAATAAGACAGCATCGGATTGTCTAGGTTTTTCGCCATCAGGTGGGGTACCTGGGAGACTTTTCTCTGTTGTTTTGATTGGGAGGGTGTGACATCTAGCAGGGATATGGGAAACGTGCTTTCTTCTGGAATGTCCACGGCGTCTAGAATTTCCGTCGCGCCGACCAGATTATCAAGAACATGTACGAAGTAATGATACCTCCGGTCCACAGGGAGTTTCATGGAAAGGGTGATCCAAATCAATGTTGTTGGGCGAAAAATCGCACCATCATCTTCTAAATCGACGCTGGCTTTATTGAGAAGCTTTGCCCGAAGGAAAGAGAAAGGGAGCACCTAATAGATCGCTGACCGTGGTTTGTTTGATATCATTGTGCCCGACCACCCGTGAGCTACATAGATACCTGGCAGGTGTACACCGGAGCATAGATCATAATGATAGGAGGTAATATTAGTGGATTCCCATGGAAGTTCATCTCATCTCTGATATTGTTTCAACCATTGAGGTTCTCCCGCGAAAGATGGAGATGGAAAACCCCCCAAAATTCCAAATTCCTGGTTGACGACGATTAACCTAAATGGTTTCAGGTATGTCCGTCTTCAACAATCGATAGGCTTAGAGTTCTCGACTCGTATAAGACCTATTCGAAACAAACAACCTTCTACTGCAAAGGATTACTACAGCAGAGATACCTGACTACGGTAGGTAGGGTTGCAGTGTATCATGCGCCCTTGGAGAGTTAGTGAGAGTGAATAGTCTTTCTATGGCAGTTGGGGTAAGTCTTTCGGGGGCTTTTTTAAGGTTGTGACAGTGGATAATAGCATGTCAATTGTGTGGCAGCTGCATGAGAAACTCTGGTGACACTTGGCCCTTCCGCCGCGGGTACCTGCAAGCTAACATTGAAGTTATTAAGCTATGGTACTGAGTACTGACTGTACAGAGTTAAGTTTTGAGCATGCTGAAGTCGTAACACAAAACCTCGATGAGTCCTGTAACAGACCACGAGATGAACCACACAATCCTTCCTTGACTTCATTCTCAGCACCTAATCCGTAGTTGATCACTCGCACTCTACATAACGAGGTTCTCGATACGGTGAATACGGTGAATGCTGTGAATGCTGTGACTATTACATACTTCGGCGTTCGATTTTTTCTGCTGTCTACGCCGTCGTAACATGGACCAATAAACTAATCAGCTCAAGAACCCCTCCTCTCCCCAAACCCTTCCCCCTAGATTCCTTTGTCCATGCCGAAGATCATTTAATCAATCTCGAACTACATAAGAAAATATATCTCGAATCCAATCTCAAAGAGGTTTCAATCATTCCACTGTACATTTACACCTTCGGAGAAAGGAGAGGAGTAGCTAGCTCATTTTTGATGACACGATGAGTATTGCAGGTATTTGAAGATGTATCCGAGTCCATGGGCATGCATGTATATGTATTGACTGGTGTTTGACAACATATTACAGACTCACAGTACATGTAACGTCCTTTATTAGTGGTGGTATTTCGACAATCCGAAGAATGAATCCTTTTCGGGAATCAAGTGCAGGTATGCTCATATTAATCCTTACTAGGTATTACTATGTACGTGCGTTGTCCACTTTTGGATTCCTATGCCCTTGTCTCCCGGAGTGTTGGGTAAAACCATGAACCAAACTCCATGAACTGACCGAATATCTCAAAAGGGAAAAGATTTCATTTTGCAATGTGCGATACTCGAGTAGAGCCACCATGAAAGACCAGGAAAACGCATTACAAGAGAATATGGATCGACGCAAAATAACGTGGTCGATCATGTATTATGGGGAGTATCACTACCTCCTGGGCAATAGACCGCGCAGCCTTATAAAATTGCTATATGGTATTATTATTGTCATTATTATGATTATATTATCTTATCATTATTATTGTACCTTTCCTCAACTGTGTGTTTGCTGTCCTGAGAAATTTTCCCCAGGTGTCATTCTTAGCCTAGGACGACGTCTCGTCCACCGGTCAGTCAGCCAGCCAGGGAAGTACATTACGATTTTGGAATGTTGCGAACCGTTTCGGTCCTGTTTGAAGGGGTGTCTCCATTTCTCGATGGGTAAAAGTTACTGAAGATGCAGTATCAAATTGATATATTCAAGGAGGGGCGCAATTTTGGTTGCTTTCCAATTTTAGAGTGGGCTGAAATCACCGTTATCCTTTCCCATCAACTTTCGAGTTAAATGGCGGGCCGCATTTGCTGAAAGTAAGAGCATGGCAATGGCATGCCAAGGTTAGAACAGGGGAAAGTTACCTCGAACCAGGGGGATCGGACGAAAAGCCTCCAATCCATTGGTTGTGTAGCCGTGCTGACAGTACCATTTCTCTTCAGTCCTAGATTGCAGAGCCTTCCAGCGAATCATCGCTGCTTCTCATCTGCAAGTTTGCTGCAGACTCGCAGACCAACATATTAATTCGGTCATTTCTGTTTATTCTTGTTCACCTACTGTGTTATCCCAGTCGGCAGCACTACATACATTCATTTGACCTGCATCTACAGCCGGACAATCTAACGCGATTCAGCAATAGTTATGCCTCTGTGGTGGGTGAGCAGAATGTTACATTTCGCATCATCTTGTTCATAAATAACTACCTGACTTTGCATAGAACTCGTGCATGGCCCATAAGCGCAAAGCGTCAGGGGTGCCACGAGAGAGAGCTGACATTTTGAATTCGATGCGGGATCCGATGCCATGGGGAATGATTTCTATAAGCGCCCTCAGACAAGGTCTGCAGTATGCATGGGTTATGCAATGGTTGATGGACAATGGGCAGCCTTTCACAAATTTTCCTCCTCGTCTGTCTCCCCCATCCCTTCCTCCAACCACTCTTCTTTGCAAACATAATCACGGAGTTCAGCAATGCCCCAAGATAAATTCTATCTTTATGCATCTACTGCGCATTTGTCTAGGGACATTGGAAGTACATGACATATACTTTTCCAAATAATATCCTGAAGCATCGTCACCATCCCAGGCTCTTCTCACCAAAGACTTCAAGTGCCGGTATTAGCTCTTGTGCTGAAGTTCCCGCCCCTGACATTATCTTTATTTTTCAGAAAGGCTGTGCAGTGCTGTAGGGATACATCATTGTTCGTTTCCAATTTGAGGATAATCATCATGTCGAGCCTCAAAGATATCATGGACGTAGATGTGGATCCTCTTCAATCTCAAGCCTATAGAAGGAAGGAAGCCGCTGAACAACAACAAGCTTCGCGACCATCCATTGATCCTTCATCTCAAAGTCCCTCTCCTCAGATTGATGATACTAAAGGAAAGTTATCTATCAACCATCGAAGATCAAACCGAGTTTCAAAACCGCCCTCCCAGCCCACAACATCGCGTCCAAACTTACGGCGGCGTAGCAGCGGTGCCGGCGAAGCTATGGATTTCTCGGCCTACCAAGCTGGCGGGTCAAGCCAAGGGAGCATGTCTAGTAGTCCTCTGCAAACATCTACCAGAGGAGTAATAGAGCCCATGGCAGATATTGTGCCTGTCAAATACACACCTGTGACCGGACGTATTAGCAGAGCAAAGAAGGGTATGCCAGTGCATACATGCGACGACTGTAGGAAGGTTTGTTCTTGAGTTCAATTTGATTACGACTTCATCAGCTAACAAGAACACAGACGTTCACCAGGGCGGAGCATCTCAGGTAAGGACCAGGTCCCATCCAGATTACTAGTATTGTAAAAATACTTTACGCGCGATATGATGGAGATAATAGCAGCTATTTATGCATCATGAGCAGATATGAGAACAGAAGGAACACTAGAAGAAGTATATGGACTAATTCTTGATGATCCCCGATTACAGGAGGCACAAACTGAGCCATGGTAAACCTGCTTTTCCATGTACATTCGAAGACTGCGAGAGGACATTCCACCGCCCTGACCTACTGGCCCGTCATCTCAATCGACAGTAAGTTTTATCCGTCTTGAGTTCCAAGACCTAACTAATAAAACAAAGCGACACACAAGGTGAAAAAGCATATAAATCTAGTGACCCAAGAAGCAGGGCCTCCTCAAGTGCATCAGAGAGTGCCCCTATGAGACTAGAACCCACACCACACGCAATATCTATGAACTTGAGTCAGATGTCTCCAAATAATTCTATGACACCGAGAACTTCAGCGGGAGGGGGAAATTCTGCCGCAGCTGCAAATTTTAACACAATCACGGGCAATTTCCAAGCTGGTGATTTCTCATCTCGCAGCTCTCACAAAAGGTCTGTTGGCCAGGCACAAATGACTGACGCGGAAGTGTATACTGGGGCATCAGCTGGACCGATCTCATCCAGGTAAGCATGGGCCATAACTCCCAGAATTTTTCTAATGCCTTCTTCATTTTACTATGGGGAAGTACCTTTACTTGCTTTTGATTACTCATACAAACGAATGTACAGAGATTTCTTGACTGACACTAGGCAGGACTTATGGTGAAATGACTTCAACTTTCAATGTAAGGCCCATGCAGGAGTTTTCAGGCCAAGATCCGTATCGTACAACGAGCTCCAGCTTCCAAGGATTGTATAATGAAGATGCTTCCTCATTCCAGAATTATAGCGCACCTCATGCTCTACCACTTTTACGTATTCCAGAAGAACCTTATATGCCAGGCTTACCATACACACACGACAATTCACCCTGGTGTTCGTCGGCTTCCGATAGCACCTATTCAACTCAGTCGGAGAGCTCACGAACGGGAAGAATGACGCAAAGAGGCCGATCTGGCTCATTAGCCACAGCGCCCGAATGGTCTATTCCAGTGCCAAGCGCACAATGGTCCCACGGTATGTGCGAGCATTTCGTGAGTGTAGTTCCATCAAATCATAAACTGATAATACGGTACTTTTAGGTATGGCCAACACCACAGCTCAGGGCCTCAGAAGTCCACCTTACGAAACAGTGATGGAGTCTTATGATGCACCTTATACGCCCCCTAGAATGTCACCGCCATCTCGGCAACTGCTTGATGTGCCTGGCTTCGGGGGCTATTATATGGAATCAGTGGGTAATCCACACACCTCAACATATAATAAACACTTGGCTCAGACTTTTCTTGCAGCGTCCCCTTCGCGATTATCCAGCTCCCGATTGGCAGTCCTTAATAGAGGATCGGAGGAGCTGGTGGGATCCCAACAATTAGAAACATCGACAAACATCAAAACGATCACTTCACCTCCTTCCCAATCCGCAATCTCTAACCTTGAAATCTATCTTTCTCTATTTTGGGATAACTTCGACAAAATATTCCCGTTAATTCACCGTGGGACGTATATAAAGAACCAAAACCTACTGCTCACCCTCGCAATGGCTGCAATCGGCACCCAGTACCGACCCTACCCTGAAGCACGATATCATGGTGTTGAATTCCACGTATATTGTGCTAAAATAATTCCTTTAGCCCTTGATTGGACAATACCAGTAATGCAAGCAATACTAATTACCGAGATATTCACTCGTTTCCGTGGTAAAAAAGCCACGGTTCGCCTATCTCTCCAGTTCGAAGAGTTATACAGTCGGGTAAGTTGCTGTTCTTACGACTACCATGGGTACATTTGTTGATTTCTAGCAGCTTCTGAACCTATCATACCCAGCATCTGAAACTAAAACTGTTATTGATAATGCTAGTACCTGTGCTGGCTTGACTGGTCACTTCAACACACGCGCTACATCTAAAGACATACAACGCAACTGGTTGCTCTGGGTCGACACCGAGTCACGACAACGTCTTTTATGTCTATGTTTTATTTTCGACATTCACCAAGCCATGTTTTACCAGCAAAAACGAGCCAAATCATGTGTAAATTCTACTGTACTATATGCACCCTGCTCGGAAGTCCTGTGGGAATCAACTAACGCAGCCGACTGGGCTATGAACGAGACAGGGGATAATGCAGGTCAACCACTTCATCTCCTCCAACATCATTTCACTAAAGAGCACCATTTTGAGCTTTCACATTTCGCTCGGTCACTTATCTTATGCTCCTTGACGTCTCAACTCCCCAGCCGTGTTGTCTCTAACTATCACTATCTAAGCGACTTTGAAATACACAATACGGATCCCACGATACTCGAACTTGTAACATTATCTTCCGCATCTTCAATGGTACTTACCTACGTCGCGTTGTACCATACCCCGCTCCGCGACCTTTTAGCTGTCAGCGGGGACACATGGGTGTTTACTCAAAAAATCACACATCCAAACCATTTCCGCGAAGCACAATCCCGTCTCAAACTTTGGTCATCGTCTCTAGCAGCAGCCACCGCCGCACATTATGCTTGCCTTGTTCTACTGTCCGAGTTTTCTGCGCCATGCTACCCATCTTCCGACAACAACACAATGCAACATTCTCTCGATCTCTCTCATTATTGGTCTTTGAACGTTGCCGCATTGATCTGCTGGGCCTTTGGCCACCGTGTCAGCGGAATTAGAGGTGCCTCCTTCCGAAACGTTACAGACCCATACACAGCCCTAGACTCGAACACTTCTCCCGAGGCGGCTCGGGAGAACGTACGACTCAAAGCTCTTACATATCTCAACTGTATGCTAGAGCTAGATATCAAAGATCTTTTGACTAGCAAATCGATCATGCGCACAGAGACCTCCTCTATTATTGATGCAGTGCGCATGCGACTAGAGGTCGATAGTGTTGGAGGCCAATCCATGACTCTCGTTGATTCTATCTGTGTTCTGAAGCGCCTTAGAGAGAGCGAAAGAGGGAAATGGTTCTGACCTTTCTACATTATCCCGCTTTTCAGTGTTCATCAATTTCTTTTGGTCATTCACTTTATCCTTTTTTTCTCTTTTTCCGGATTGGCCTTGTGCATTGTCTTTTAATGCTTCTTCACTTCTCGACAGGGGATAAAGATAATTAGCAATGACATGCCTCATGTAATGATGACGGATTTCTTTTAATTTCTTAATGTTTGTTTCATTTCATACATGGGGGTTTCATCTTCATTTCGGGCTATCTATTTCCTTACTTTACTCAAGCTGTACAACATCATTTCTCATCTGTATAACTACCTGTATCCTTTATACTTTTCTCATCTGTTCCCGCTTCTATATTCTCTTACGAGCTCTTTAAATTCCCTATTTTTTTGCACACGATTGATGTTAATGAACAAAATGCGTATGGTGACATATCATAGCTAGGGTTTGTGTTACTCCAGGGCTTGGTTGATGGGAAAGAACTCACTACATACGCACAATACATATCGATGATACCCGCGGAGATGTGATAGCGAGCATGAGCAAAGTAAGGAGAGGGAGGAAGGAAAATTGCGCCTTGTACACTATTGTATTGAGGTTGTACTGTACTGTACTGTATTGTATTGTGTTTCACAGCATTCAAGCATTTGAATCAAGATAATTCTACACATCATATCCAAAATAGCTGCAATAACTTTGAGGATAAAAATGAACCTTGCAATAGGACAGATTACGCAATAACTGCAGTCTTTTATTTTTATAGTAGTTGAACTTCAAGAGCAACTTAGCCGATTGCACAGTAGTCTGTTACCCCTTCTCAAAGTATTAACCCTCATGGGGGTTCGCCCACATGCAAGTACTCGTTTACACGGAACCACAAACCCATCCATCTCCAGTATCACCACATATCACCACATATCCCCAAGCCATCTCGTTCTTTCCACCCACTGCACATGGATATGTACGTGTCAATGTACATGCCATAGACCCCGATTCCGAATTTACAAACCCGAGCCCGACGCACATGTCCTCTCATGCCATGCTGGAAGGGTCTCCATACATTACATGAATTGTAACAACTCCGAGAGTCGTCTCGTGGGACGCGTTCTTTGCACTGTCGTCTCACATCGTTAGGAGGAAATGATTTAGGTATTCATGCCACCCTTGTAGCTAGCACATAACATATCTGGATATGACACAAGTACAAGAAAATGTATCATGGATATCACTGCCCCATACGATCCCTTCTATACAATGTCAATCATGCCCATAGATTTGAGAACTAAAGAGCCAAGGGCATGATGTCTGGTATTGACGCTATATCATAGAATATCTTGAGGCTATCGTGGAACATATTCGATAATTTCATCATCGAACTTCCGATTCAAATAGATCTATAGAAAAGTTTAAAAGATAATATTCTCTCGGAAAGTGAGCTAAATTCAAATAAATTATATTCCATTAGTATGGCGATCATTTCATTTGATTTAATAAAAACCTCAGCATCAGACCCAGACATACATCCAAGCACCCACGCACCGCATCCCACAAGACATTTCCAAACCACCACTGCAGCAAACACGCATCATTTCAAATAATCAAAGTCACACATTCAAAGCTTGAATCCACGACGTCGAAATATTGAAAATGCAGTTTTTTTTTTCATTAGTGAGATGGGAAAAAGCCTGTATTTACAATTTTCCAAAGTGGTACGCTTGTTTGCTTTCCTCCACTCCCAATTTATCTTTCATGAATCGACTAAACCCATCATCAATCAATCAATCACTAACTAGACTAAATACCAACTAACACCAGAATGTCGGCGAAGTCAAGAGAACCATTTGTTGTAACTTTGTAAAACGAGAACTAGAAAATTCAATGCAGCAAGGGCGGGCAGGGGTAACTCAGCCGGTATCAAAAAGCACAATTCAGACTCTCCCCTCATTTAGGCTTATCCCCCCTTCAACCCCTTCCTCCACATTACATGTTCCTGGGACAAGAAAAACAAGGAGCTGGTAATATCGTACAGTTCAGGAAAAAAAAAAGTGTGCCTCCCAAGGATACAGATGCTGCGTTTGTCTTACCATACCCATTTCATTCAGCCACCATTATCGTTCCCCTAATCCTTGTGGAATTTCGCCTTCAACTTTCCGAAAAAGCTAGTGCGCTTCTTCTTCTTATCGGCCGCTGCGGAGTTGGCAGGGCTGTCTGCGGCATGGGTGCTAGATGGAGTAGCGGACTCAACGGAGGATTTTGCTGTGGACGGTGTAGCATTCTCCTTCGCAGGAGTGGCTGGAGCAGCATTCGATGTTTCAGCAGTTGTGGTAGAGCCCAATCCGCTGGTAACAACGGGTGCAGTCTGCTCACCACTGGCGAGGTTGGTGTGTGGTGAAACATCTCTGGAATCGACTGGTTTTGTCTCGGTTGGTGTTGGACCAGAGATAGTTGGAACGTTAGTTGATTCCACTCCACTGGTAACGGCAGGCGCAGCAGCAGTTGAGGTGGTTGGGATGTCCACAGAGGCGACTCCGCTAGTGACAACTGGGCCAGTAGGAGCTTCCAATTTAGCAGGCTCAACGTCTGTTGGAGAGGTAATTTTTGGTGCAGGTTCACCAGTTGAGATCTCCGGTTTGATTTCGGACAGCAATTCCTTCTCAACAGCCTTCTTATCAAGAACCGCCTCTTCATGGGCAGCAGCCTCTGGGCTTTGACCTGACTTCGCAATTGACTCCTTAACAACCGCGGGGGTGTCTTTGGCGGTAGATGTCTCTGACCTGACTTCGGACAATAATTCCTCCTCAACAGCCTTCTTATCGAGAACAGCTGCATCGTTAGCAGCAGCCTCTGGGCTTTGACCTGACTCAATAATGGATTTTTTTACGATTTCTGGAGTGTCCTCGGCAGTTGTTTGATCAACGGTCCCTGTGGCATTTATCGAGTTAATTGATTGCTGAACAGATTCTGGCAATTTGCTTGTCAAACTCTCTGGAAGCCTACTTGGGATGCTCGTAACGCTCTCTGGAAGCCTGCTTGGGATAGCAGAGGCTGCAGCATACGCAGCACCTCCCAGAGCCATAGCAGCCGCTCCAACAGCCGCGGCAGCCTCAGCGGCGGTGACACCCTCTTCGGTTTTGGTTGTGCCCTTACCGGCGACGCCCTCAGAAGTTGTTGGGGCAACATCAACCTCCTTCTTAAGTTCCTTCTCAACTGCGCTCTTTTCAGAAACTTCGGATGGAATGGCGCTAGCTCCTGGAGCAGCTCCTGCCTTCTTCTGGCTCTCCTTGACCACCGCTGGCGCCTTTGCTGATTCGAGGGGAACTTTGGCGGCAAGCATTGCTGTTGTGCTTTGAGGACCCACGGACTGGATGGTTGGGTTTGTTCCATCGAATGTTCCTACGCCACCTTCTCCGACTGGCAAGCTTGACTCAGGAATCAAGTTCTTGGCCGCAGGAGGCAAATCGAGAATTCCAGTACCATGCGCTTCACGCTCAGCCTGAGGAGTAACGACAGGGGGAAGAATAGGAGCATTGCCAAATGCGCCACTGTTTTCATACGATTCTTTGTCAGTACGAACGGTTGAGTGGATGGTGTTGGCAGTAAAGTCACTTGATTCAGGGATCTTCTCCCCAGGTGCAAGTTTTATAGGATTAACCGCACCGGCGGAAGCGGGAAGCGGTGAGACACCAAATGTCGGCTCGGACTCGGATTTGGCCTTGTCCGCAGCGACAAGTTCAGGATCATCATGTACACCGGAAGTGACAGTGTTGGTGGTGAAAGAGCCTGAATCTGGAACTTTCTCTCCCGGTGCGAGCTTGATAGGGTTGACTGCACCATCTGCAGCGGGGAGAGGATTTACAGAGAAATCACCGGTTTCCACAGCAGCAGGAGTTTCGGGGAAGGCTCCAGGCAGAGCCGAGGTGCCATTTTGTTCAAGTGGAGATTTCTCCTTTTCAAGAGGAACATTCTTTGCCAACTCTGACGTAGTTGAGGTTGGTGCCACGCCAGACATGATTCCAGCAGTCGCAGGTGTATGCTTCACAATTCTATCCGTCGTGAGGACGTTGTTTAGGTTCCCCGAAGCGTCGTTTTCTTGAGGAGCGGTGTGATCTGTAACCCAGTTACCGTCGACAACGAACTGTTAAGTGATTCAATTAGCTTCTGAAGACTTGGGAATTTTTTTGCAAGTCCGAGGAAAAATGGCAGAAAAAATTGAAAATGGGTCAGGCTGTCTTTCTAAAGAAGGTCGGAGCTGAACATAGCTGAAGCAAACAAACAAGCGGGGTTGGGGAATAGGCCGGACCAAAAGGCAGCGTGTGCGACTAAATTAACCATGCAACCAAGAAGCCTGTTTATTATTAGGAAAGTAAATTGCCAACTTTCGAAGCCTGATCTCTTCAAGAAAGTTTTTTTTCTCTAGTGAGTGGGCAAAAGTAACTGCATGCGTCATAAGTGGAGGTTCTGCAGCTTCTGCTAAAGCTGCAAGTCTCACTTTGACGCATGCCCTTTGAGAAGTGGAATTTGAATCACTAGGCGCATTTGACTGACCACCTCGATTCCTTCAATGAAAACTTGATCGCAAATCAATATTACCATGATTCCTGTTACCCATAAACAATTTCCGACATCAAGTCCAACATCATGTCCCTTCAAATTTGGCTCACCTTGTAATAAATCTTTTCTGCAGCATTTGCCAGTTGGACGTCCTTCTGGAAGACGTCTCCAGTCTTTACCAACTTTTCGCTCTTGGACCAGTTATCGAATGTTCCAGTAACAAAGACCTCTTCAGCAGGATGTTCCCTAACAACCATAATATTAGCTATTGAAAAAGGATCATTTTGATAAGAGGAGTCAAAAGTCAGGAAAGGTTTGTGCCATTGTAGAAGATCATCTTGCGCATAAGTTTCCCATGTTCGCAGATAATGGAGATCGCAATGCAAGAGAGAGGAGTTATCTCAGGGTCTTAAATTTTCGAAATCATCATTGGACAATGGGAGCGATGAGGGCCAGACAAGTGAACGAAGGGGGGAAAAGAAAAAGCTTACCACTTAAAAACAAAACTTCCCATGTTTGATGATGCAAAGAGAGTATTCAATAGACCGAGGGAGATGAAGGAGAGAGCCAAGTCGGTTTATTGAAAATGATAAATCAGGGAAGATATTTTTGATTTGCCGAGAGGAAAGCTGAAGATGGAATAATAAACCAACCTTGAAAGTAAGAGGAGTAAAGGGTAGAGAGTAGAGAGTAGAGAGTAGAGAGTAGAGAGTAGAATGTAGAATGTAGAATGTAGAATGGAGAATAGAGGTTGGCGTCGTTTTCGGAAATTATCTTGGATTGGCGCGAGAGGAAGAGGAAGAGGAAGAAGAAGATGAACGGTTCAGGTTCAGGCTCAGGTTCAGGCTCAGGTTCAGGTTCAGGTTCAGGTTCAGGTTCAGGCTCATCAGGTTGATGGTCGATCCAGGTTCAGGTTCAGTGCGGTTACAGATAGTTAGACTCTGCTCTTCGCACAGGTAGGTGGGAAACTCTGTCAAAATGGTGGCGATAAGGAAGATGGACAGACAGACAGACAGATAACCAGAAGATTTAATCTAATTTTAAAATATGAGTCTGACTTGAGTGAATCAAAGAAAGAAGATGGAATTTTATATTCTTTCCACCACAATGAATGGTCTTAGTAATAAATGGGCAATCATAAGATAGAGACAAGGTTTTTTATATGATATATCTTGATTTTTGACAAGGAGGTGCTGGATAGATAAAGTAACCTTGAATAGGTATTGAGGGAGGTTGGAGCGAAGATTACCAGAAGAGATTAAATCGCGAGAAAAAGGTTGCAAGTTGCAACTGGTGAACCTATCAATAAGCACCTAGGTAACTAACTATATTGCTATTTGATATTTGATATGTTGATGGTGTCTACCTTTTACTTGTATTGGGATTTGTTCTTCTGGGGTGGGGGTAAGCAGGAATTGTAATGATCTAGCAAGCAATATAATAATTTACGACTACCTACAGAGGTGTCCATGATAAACTTATGGCCGTATGCATGTGCATATGCATGAAGGTGCTTGCTTGCTTGCTTGCTTGCTTACTTGATTACTTGCTTATCTACTTGCCTGACACGGAGGAGAGCTCCAGCCCGTTCCGTAAAAGTGGTTCAGCAATTTAAAAGTTGAAATATTCTGGCTTCCCATCCGTTTTCGAATTCCACTTGAATCTTCTCTTCAATCCATTCATTGACTCTTGGGGTAGAGGGGAGGGTTAGAGCTCCGCAGAGCAGACAGCGGTATGCTATGCTGGCGTTAGAATGTTTCCCCCGTCATATAATGAGGATATAATGAGGATATAATGAGGTATCGGTGTTCCCCCTCGACACCCAGATGGGCCTTTAATTTGAATACGTCAGAATACATCGGTCTGTCACATGTAAAAGAGCACCTTAGCACAAGCAAAGCACATTCATTCAATCAACAACATACGATTGTGATGAAATGCTAAGGAATTGAAATCTTTAATGTTGACCTTGGGTGATGGATGGATGGCTTTTTGATGAGAGGAACAGTCTGGAATCATTCTCGAAAGAAAGACGAGACCTTGAAACCTTTTGTATTAATTGCTTTTGCTTTCCAGCCGCCTTTCTGAATGCGGGGCATCGGATGAGGGAGATCTAGGCAAGTAAATTAATTGAAGGCTTATTTATTTATTTATTTATCATTCATTGATAATTACCTAAAATACCTAGTAGTTATCATCTGGTTGAAATGGTCATTGTTTTGAGCTTCAAATTGGATCGGATTGCTTTTTCATCTAGCTGTTTCCAAATCCAAAATCTATTTCATATTATATATATATATATATATATATATATATACTAGGGAGTAAGTACATCCATCGTATTTGTTTCGTGTGCAAGGTGGTGTCAAGGTGTTTTCTAAAGGCATAATATGACGTTTTTTAAACCCCCTTATGAATGGTCTTGGCCAATTCAAGCATCAACTTTATGCTCTAGAGATCATCGGCAATAATGTTTTAATTCTCTAATTAGTCTTACAAATTCATCGACTGTGATATGAGACTAATAATGTGAGAAATGTATATCTTCATTTCCCTTATACGTCAATATAATCATTGGTAGAGTGTAAGCAGATAACTCAATGTTGATTGAACTACTAGGTATACGAGAAGACATTTCCCATAGCTCAATAGCATGCCAAAACAAACCGAGATTGAATATTGATGGAGAGCCATGGTTCTTTGTTTCAACCAAATATTGAAATTGGAATGTAGGTAGGAGGTAGCTAAGGTTACTGGCTGCTAGCTAATCTATCTCACTTGCGGCAAATCTAATACGGCGAGAGAGGCTACAACTATGACCACCAACTGAGCAATACACAATCCAGAATACAGTCTTTGTTCATGGCAAAATCGGAATGTCTGATGTTTATTAGAAGTAGAGCTATTGAAATTGAACCTTCTCACAGCTTGGACTCACTCGAATCTTTTTTCTTTTTTCCTCTCCCTATATAATTCATATAATCCCTAGAATCAAGGACCTTTACCATCATTACAATATGATATTTGGTTATTAGTCCGTACTCGACCTTTGGCTTTGATTGTTGGCTATTTTGACCTCGTTACTATTGTTCATTCCATTCGACCTTGCTGCCCATCTATCTACCCGTCTCCCTAATTGCCCAAGGATCTTTTCAATTCATTCCTACACCTATACATATACATATACATATATCCCATTCGATCTTTCGCAGCGAATAATCTCCAAATCTTATTGAATTTGCTTAGCCGCAAGCAAACATAAGCATTACAGCATTACTCCTCTGGATCGTTTCGATTCCTTCTAGCTTTCTTCTCGAACTTTGCATAGAAGCTCCAAAAGCCAATCGATTTTATTCCATCTCACTACCGCTCCCCTCCCCACATTTGAAGCGAGAAGGTTGTTAAGGTTCCTGTCCTACAAGTCCATACAGTACATACACATACTGTACGGTAGGCAAGCTTCGCCCATTAACCCCTTCCCCTCGCCTTGTCGATCAAGATACAGTACCATAGTATCCATAGCGGCACCTTCTTTCCACTTAGTTAGTTCAGATCACTGCTGCCAAAATCATCCTTTATACCCTGCATTCCAATTATCATCCTCGCTCGCCCTCTCAACCCTCTCAACTCTGCTATCATACAACAAAACATCTCTTTCTTACCTTCTTAAAATCTCAATTCCAATAGAAGACGCCTGCAAGCTCAGCACGGTCGATAAGGACTTGCTTGGTAGGTGTTACGTTTACTCCACTTTGTCTGTGGAATTCATTCAATTCATACCAGTCCAAGAACTGAAGCTTGTGCACTTATAGAGAGGAACTTGTTGTGAGTACATCAATCAATTCCATTCACTTGGTAGCTGAGTGACACATTCTCTGTACCTACTTCATTCACCATCACTTATCAAATACAATTCTCATGAGCCTCACTAAATTGTTTTCCGATCCTATATAGATTATTCCACCAACTCGATCTGTCAACCTGCTCCTTAATTCCCCGCGCCCAATTTGCTGTGGAATCCTCCTCTTGATTCCTCCATTACATTGTTGCAGTCCTATTGAATGTTCACTGGTTTGTAAAAAGCATTAAGCTGTTTACCTCACACGCCGAGAACGAATGTCCCTACCGTCGGCGTACTTGACCGAAATCGAGTCTCTCAGTCAAGAAATCCTTAGAAGACAGCCCACCGATATTCTACAATTTTGTGCCAACTATTTTTGGCAACGTCTGGAAACGGAGCGCGCAGGTCTCCTTTCATCTCGCAATAGATCATATCGTTCCGTGTCGCCCGGAACAGCAAATCGCCCGAATATGGCTGGGAATACCTTCCCTGGCCGGCTCGGAACCCATGTCAACCCTTTTGGTAGCGACGGAAGCGGCATGGGGCATGAGCAAGCAAGTTCCGGCACCATCTCAAAAGTCATAGAGGAGGATGAGAATGATACCATCACATCACCAACTACACCTCATTTTGGATTCTCGAAAGGGATCCCTTCGTTTGGAGCTTCCTTTGGTGGAGATGCATCTGCTGGAGAGTTCCCACCATCTTCTTTTAAACCCGCAAACGAAGGATTCCCCGAGCATTATGGCATGGGAAGGCGCACTTCTGTTTCGGCCGAATCTCTCAACCCAACAGCTTCATCCAATGACAACTGGTCTCCACCATTTCATAAAAAAACAGCAGAGCAAGTAGCACGCTTGAAGAAGTCGATTTCCGGAAATTTCCTATTTAGTCATCTCGATGACGAACAAAGCACTCAGGTGCTAGGCGCTCTTGTAGAAAAGCCAATCCCAGCTGTTGGTATCAAGGTATGCGTAGATCCAGCTATCACCCACTCGAATCCTACTAACCCCCATTAGGTTATCACTCAGGGTGACCAGGGAGATTTCTTCTACGTAGTAGAGAAAGGTTCCTTCGACGTATATGTCAATCCCACTGGCTCACTGCAGCCAGGTCCCGATGGCCTCGGGACCAAGGTGGCTACCATTGAGCCTGGTGGATCATTTGGTGAACTCGCCCTCATGTATAACGCACCTAGAGCAGCCACGGTAATATCGGCCGAAGCATCTTGCACTCTCTGGGCTTTAGATCGCATTACTTTCCGCCGAATTCTCATGGATTCGACATTCCAACGCCGTCGTCTCTACGAAAGTTTCCTGGAAGAAGTACCCCTTCTTTCAACCTTGACCCGCTATGAAAGATCAAAAATTGCCGATGCTCTGGAGACGCAGAAATACCCTCCTGGAACTTCAATCATAACTGAAGGAGATGCCGGAGAAGCATTCTACCTTCTTGAGAATGGGGAGGCCGAAGCATACAAGCATGGCGTGGAGAACCCAGTTAAATTATATCACAAGGGAGATTATTTCGGCGAATTGGCGTTATTAAATGATGCTCCTCGAGCCGCTAGTGTTATTAGCAAAACAGAGGTGAAGGTCGCAACCCTTGGCAAAAATGGCTTCCAAAGGCTGTTGGGACCTGTTGAGAGTATTATGCGAAGAACCAAGTATGAAAGTGTAGAAAGCATTGACCCACTTCATCAGAACTGAAGGACCGTCGGATGGGATGGATTCATTTTATTGCTGGCGTTCAGATACAGGGTACGTTCGTTCATGAGATGATCAAATGGACTAGGGTTTGTGGGCAATACCTGAGATACAGACAAGAGTCAGATTTTCAATCACTTTGCAATTGTATTATGGAAGCTGTTAGCGGACTCCTTTCGAATGCTCATCAGTTTTACACTATGCATCTTTTATCCTAACGCCTCAATTATAATTTTATGAATCATGATGCAATCCAAATGATATCCCTACTGTGAATATGCACGCACGTTTTGATGTCGTATAGTACCAACCAAAACCCAGCTAGTACTTCAGTCCTTCTTCCCCTCCTCCCTAGTCCAAACGTTATATGCTCTTAACTTGAAATCAACTAGCACCCGCCCTCCTTCTCTCCAGAATCTCCCTCCTAACACCTTCAGCCGCCACCTCCGTCTCCAACACCCTCCCAACTCCCTTCTTCCACCCTTCTTCTAAGCCTCTCATCTCCGCCTCCACTGCTTCCTGCCCATTCTTCCTCCCCATCACTACAACATCAATCTCATCCTTCTTGGCCGCCACTTCCCTCTCCAACCCCTTTAATATATCTTCCAACTGCGTGTTTCCGATTAACCAAGCATTTTTGCCAAATTGATCAAGTAGGGAGAGGTTGGTGAGACGCGTCTTGAGATAGGTTTGAGAGGTGTAGGCTTGGGAGAGGAGGGTTGAAACTGGGACTGATGATTCGGAGGGGGAAAGTGTTTCGTAGCGGCTTAGGTCGATGGCATTTAGAGGTGGTGGAGGCGTTGAGGAGGATATCCGGGCATTTTCAGCAGCAAGGGCTGGAGAGAGGTTGGAGGGTAAGAGTGGTGGGAGAGAGGGGTGTGGAGTGGATGTTGAGGCGGGCTCTAAATAGGTGGTAATGAGAGATTCGGCAGCGGCTCGTTCGAGTGGGGTGGGCTCGGCGTCAATATATGGGAGAGATTCGTGAATTTCGTTTATGATAGGCATTTTGAAGTGGCTTTGAGTGTTTTTGTTTGATGGATTGTGATGTGAGCTGCGGTGTTTGATGTGAAGAACATCGACTTTTGGTTTGTGATTTGTTGAAGCACGAAGTGAAAATTATATCTTCCTTGACAAAATTTTGTTTTGGATAATTCCGAGGTAATTGTGCCGTGATAGCTCCTAGAAAACTATACGAGTGCTTGTAAAATGTGTTGTGTTTGTAAGATATAATAAATTTCTCCAAGTAAACAAGCCTAGAAGCTTAATGTTTGCCTTGCGCGCCAGGCTCGCTCCACCAAGTGAGCTTACTCCGGCCAGCCGCTAACTTCCTCCCAGCCCCAAGCTACAAACTATAAACTTTACATCGGTCACCATGGGATGATAAACATTTCCATATTCTAAAGAGGCCGGATTAAAAAATACAACAATCTTGCTTCAGTATCATGGAGCAGGACCCGGAAATGAAGGCTGGTCCTTTCGACCTGAATCGACGTGAGCATAGCAGGAATAGCTCTGGAATTCGCCGGTCTGTGAGAAATGCTGTTGTAGTGACTCTTTTGGTCACCTCTTTATTATTGTTTTATGATATGATATTTGGTGGATCTACACGAAAGGACTTTTGGACATGGACAGATGGGAGTTATGGAAGCAACGGACCTGAGCAGGATGATAGTTCGAAGGGAAGCCGGTACTTACTGGGAGTCGGGAAAGCAGATATCACCGGGTAAAAGTTACAACTGAGGACTATGAGGCCATACTAATACTCATTAGTCCAGTCGTGGAGATCAACATGATGGGGTATGCAGATCCCAAGCAATTAGGATCCGGATTACGGCAACGTCTCTATTCTCGAGCGTTCATCGTAGGCGATATCAATCGTCCGGAGGATCGTTTCGTCTATCTCGTTTTGGATACACAATCCGGCGATACTGCCGTTAGGTATGGGATACTGGAAGGTCTGGCAAAATTCGGTAGCGACTATGCGGTGTATGGCCAACAGAATGTAGCTGTGACAGGCACGCATTCTCATTCGGGTCCTGGGGCGTGGCTAAACTATCTATTGCCTCAGATTACTAGCAAAGGGTTCAGTAAACAAAGTTATCAGGCTATAGTAGATGGTGCTGTTTTGTCTATTCAAAGAGCTCATACTAGTCTTCAACCTGGATACCTTAATATCGGTACGACGAAAGTCTTTGGGGCCAATATCAATCGGAGTTTATACGCCTATTTGGCGAATCCGGAGAATGAACGAGCTAGGTACAATACTAGTACCGAGGACGACGGATCTGTCGAGAAAGACCTTACTCTGTTGAAATTCTCACGAGCTTCGGATGGGAAAAATATTGGGGTTTTAACATGGTTCCCCACACATGGAACTTCGATGCTAGGGAACAATACTCTGATTTCGGGAGACAACAAAGGTGTCGCTGCAGATCTTTTCGAGAAAAGTGTAAGTCGGGAAGCAAGTGCAGCTGGAAGTTTTGTGGCCGGATTTTCACAAGCTAATGTTGGCGACACAAGCCCGAATGTTCTTGGTGCTTGGTGTGAAGATGGATCTGGGCAGCAATGCAGCTTCGAAAACAGCACCTGTAGTGATGGTAGGAGCCAGTATTGCCATGCCCGTGGGCCGTTCTTCCGCATAAAAGATAATGGAGCATCATCTTGTCACGAAGTTGGCAGGAGGCAGTTCCAGGCTGCCAAAGAATTGTATGACGAGACGGATACAAAGCTGACTCCTATTTCCGGATCATCGGTGAAATCATTTCATACATTTCAAGACATGTCCAACTTTTCCTTTCCATTGGCAAACGGGAGCTACGTTCATACGTGTCCGGCTGCTTTAGGTTATTCCTTCGCGGCCGGAACCTCAGATGGACCAGGTGCGTTTGACTTTACTCAAAATGACCCGAATGCACCAAATGCTTCGCCCGTATGGCGAGTCGTCTCCGGTTTTCTCAAGGCACCAAGCGAGCAGCAGCAGCGTTGCCATTACCCCAAGCCCATTTTACTTGATGTTGGCGAGATCACGACGCCTTATTTGTGGACACCTAATGTCGTTGACGTGCAAGTGCTTCGGGTTGGACAATTACTTATAATTGTCAGTCCTGGCGAGGCAACCACAATGTCCGGTCGTCGCTGGAAAGAAGCTATTCACGACTCCGCTACATCGACCATACTTTCCGACTCTTCCTCCCCAGATCCCGTAGTTCTCATCGCTGGTCCAGCAAATAGCTATACACATTACATCGCCACACCTGAGGAATATGGCATCCAGCGCTATGAAGGCGCCTCCACTCTCTACGGTCCCTATACTCTTAACGCCTACATTAACCTCACCCTCACCAATCTTCTGTACCTAAGTCCAACCTCAAACTCACAGCCTCCTCCAGGCCCTCTTCCTCCAAACAATGTCAACAACTCCCTGTCCTTCATAACTGGCGTCGTCTACGACGGCCACCCGCTTTTTAGTTCCTACGGCGATGTAAAAACCGACGTTCTCCACACATATCCCCTTTCCTCCTCCCCAATCATAACCGCCACTTTTATCGGTGCCAACCCACGCAATAATCTACATCTCGAATCCACATATGCAGCCATTGAGATGCAGATCCCAGGCACGGATCAATGGCAGCGGGTACGCGATGATAGTGATTGGAGTTTGATTTTTGAGTGGAAGAAAATTAGCGAGATATTGGGGACTAGTGAGGTTACCATTACGTGGGAGGTGGAGGGGTGGGCGCAAGATGGAAGATATAGGATAAGATATTTTGGGGATTCAAGGGCGGTGGATGGGACAATTACGCCATTTGACGGAGTTAGTGGGGAGTTTGAACTTGTGAGATAATGCTTTCATAGTCTTTTTCGGTGTATTACAAGTTGGGAATGTTATGGTTGTTGGTTACGGATTCGGGCAGCGGCACATCACTGGAAGTAGGATAACGATTAGGACTAAACAGTATCACAACGGTTGGACGATCGGTTTCAATGGACGAATTTATTTTGATTATTCTGTCTATTTGCGATTTTAAACTTTTTATTCGCCGGGTATTGTACTGTATAGACAAGCTCGCCCTAAAAAACACCAAAATATGTGAGTATGCCCCAACCTCTCATTCAAGTCTGTGCCAAATTCTCGCCATTAAACTCCATCATATGACCATATCTCCACGTCAACGTAAGCTCAACCATGGGTCGATCTCTTAAGTTTTACTCTCTCCCTTTGATCTACCTTCCATGCATCTTCGAAAAGCGTTGGCTTTACCTTCAGATCATCGGGAGTAAGATCTAGTTGCCTAACAACCTTGAAAGCACCCGTGCCTACACCCATCGTCTGTCCCATGATAATACATTCACTGACACCCTCAATTCTATCCGTCTTCATGCCTGCGGCCGCATCAAAAAGGTGATCCGGGGTTTTCTCGAAGGATGCAAGTTGCAGTACACTATCTCTCATTTTCGAAAGGCCGAAACGGGTGATACCTAGGACTTCTCCCTTGTATGTCATGACGTCAGCAAGAAGTTGCATGTGACGAGGATCGATATCCATATCCGCCATAACGGTCGCGATTTCGTTGGCGATTGTGTAACGAGCTGCTTCAATACCTAAGACATCACGCATTTCCATGACACTGTTGGACTTGACTTTGGTGCCGTCAACACCTTCGGTTCCGATACAGGCACGGAGACCATATCCTTCAACAACGACTGTGTACTCTGGCTTCTCGTGTTCAGATGTGTTGATGATAGCTCTGGTGGCTTCTGGATATCCGGATATGGCCAATTCTGGTATAGCGCGCTTGAGGTGGTGTACACGGAGTAGAAGGTCAGAACCACCTTCATCAAGGGTGGGCTTGCCCTTAGCTGCGGTCCCACGAGCTGTGGTAGGAGCGCTACCATCGTGGGTGACCCTGATGAAAATGCACTTTCCTTTGACGTTGAGATCTTCGCTTTTGACCTTGAGTTTCTTATTCTTCAAGATTGTAGTAGCAATATTCTCCACGGTTACTTCAATCTGCCTGTTCACTAAATACTCCGTGTCTACCGCCAGACAGATTACTGCGGATTTCGCTGACCACATGTCCTCGGCAAAATGAAGAACTTCATGCAAGTAGGTCTTCTCCATACGAGCTTTCACAAGACGGGCTACATCCAGGTCCTTATCGTTGAGCAGAGGGCATTTGACGAACGGCGTAGCAATCGTCTTTGAAGCGTTGATAATTTCCTTAATACGGGGTACACCAGCGGTCAAATTCATACCAGCGACACCGGCAAAATGGAAAGTCTTCAACGTCATTTGTGTTCCAGGTTCTCCGATCGATTGCGCTCCAACAGCTCCCACGGCATGACCCGGTTCGACCTTGGCTCGAGAGTACTTTTCCAGACAGAGTTCACAAAACTTTTTCAATGTGGTTTTGGAAACCTTGGCAACTTGGTTTACATAGGCTCTCGATTCATCATTTTCGTCTTTTTCGTCGTAAAGAATACCCGTAACTTTTGGATCCTCTACAAAATCATGCAGGCCAGCCTTTGTTCGCGCTTTAGCCATGTGCGATGCTTTTTCACCTATGAATTTGTTAACGGCTGCAAGGAACTCCCGGCCACCATCATGCTCATCGACACCGTAGTCGCTCGCATCGTCGTAGCCTAATGGTTCACCGTTACGAAGTCCAAATCTAGAGAATTTGGCTTTAAATGATGCCAAGTGTTCCGTGCATTGACCGGTAACCTCAAAAGGTAAAAGTGATCTTTCTTCGTTGTCCCATGTGAGGGTCTCTGCTTGAGTCCATGTTCGCTTGAAATTGACAGGAACTGCATTTCCCTCCATGTCCAACGGATCCAGTCCGTCAGCACCAAACTGAAACTGGACGATTCCACCACCAGAAGTTCTGACGGTATCATCATATTGTGTTGATAAATCCTCTAGAGATTTCATGAGTCGTCGCGACATGTAACCGGTTTCTGCTGTTTTGACCGCAGTATCCACCAAACCTTCACGTCCGGACATAGCGTGGAAAATGAATTCATAGGGGGTCAGCCCAGTGAAGAAGCTGTTTGCTACGAACCCCTTGGCAGGAGGTTGTTTAGAGTGCTTCGGGAAATGAGGAAGAGTTCGATCTTGAAAGCCTTCTTGGACACGAGAACCTCCAATGATTTGTTGCCCTACTAGCGCAACCATCTGCGCAACGTTAATTGCAGAACCCTTTGATCCTGAATTAGCCATTACTAGCGGTGAGCTCGAAGCGTATAAGGTCCTGAGACACTCTTTTCCAGCTGCGCCACGAACTTGACTTAGCTTGCCAGAAAGTTTAGCTTCAAGTGTCTCTTCCATACTCAAACCCGTAGATTTCTCTAATGTGTTGTTCTTGAAACTTTCAATCAGTTGCTCGCACTCCGCGTAAGCAGCAGCAATCAGTCTGGCCTTACTCTTGTTGAGTTCCTCGGAAGGATAAACATCACTGATTCCTATGGAGAACCCCATGTTTGTCAGATATCTGGCGGAAAGCTTGGACAAGCGATTCATAGCCACAACAGCTGCGTCGGGGCCATAGTCACGCAATATGACATAAAAGATGGAGTCTTTTTTCCCAGATCCAACTGTGCTCTTGTCCATAAGGCCACACATCACCTCTGAGTTCCGAATTACCAGCCATCCGTCATTGGCTTCCATGTCATTTGCATACCCGGGCGGCACCATGTTTGGTACGAAGTCTCGACATTTTGCGTCAACATTGACAAGTATGTCATCTTGCTTATTCGGGCGCATGAGAATACTGAAAACTTGTTTGCCGGTCCAAAGAGCTTGTGGTTTTAGAATAGCTGGCGGAGGAAGTTGCAAATGAAGATTTGAGTCGACCATGTACATGCAAATATTGGTAAAGGTCTTGCGATCGAAGAAGTTCTCTTTACTAGATAACAAATAAGCTGCCGTGATAAAATCCTGCGTAGCAGAAATAATAGGTTCTCCATTCTTTGGAGTCGAAAGATTGTTCTTCACTCCCATTAGATTAATCGCCTCGGTCCGCGCCTCCTCCGTTTGTGGTACATGAAGATTCATTTCATCACCATCGAAATCTGCGTTGTATGGATTGCAGACACATTCATTCAGACGGAATGTTCGCCATGGCCGGATTTTTGCGTAATGACTCATGATACTGAGCTTGTGCAGAGATGGCTGACGGTTGAAGAGAACAATATCGCCATCCTCAAGATGTCTTTCAACAATGTCTCCTATCTTGAGAAATTTTGCCTCATTGTCCCGTTTAGCAAATTTCAAGGATATCTTATGGTTGGAATCTTTCTTGACAATTTGTTGCGCACCCGGGTGGACGTTCGGCCCATTGATGACGCACTTGCGCAATTTTTCGATGTTCTGGCGTTGGACCCGTTCAGGATAAGTGAGATTCTTTGCTACCAAAATAGGTACAGCGACTTCATCAATACCAAGATTCGGATCGGGAGAAATAACCGTTCGTCCAGAGAAATCAACACGCTTTCCAGACAAATTACCTCGGAATCGACCTTGCTTTCCTTTCAACCTTTGACAAAATCCTCGAATGGCCTTTCCAAACCCAGGCTGCTGAAGGCCTGGAACATCGCTATTAACATACATGGCGATTTGTAATTGAAGAAAGTCCCATTGCTCCATAATTGTTTGCACTGCTTGTCCTTTTTGTAATGCCGCTCTTATCAGAGAGCTCATGTTAACAATCTCGGCGAGTTTCGCGGTGAGATCATCCTCATTACTCCCTCCATCTTGCGCAACAGATGGCCGAATGCAGATTGGGGGCGCTGGCACGAACTGCCATAGAAACATCTCCGGACGACCCTCAGCAGGATTGATCCCCAGAAGTTCGCAATCGCTTGGCGTGATCAGCTTAAACAAATTGAGCACCCTCAATGGGTGCAAATCCTCATAGACCTTCTTCACGTGTTTTTCCAACTCCGTATTGTTCTTCTTTGCTTCTTCAAAAGATTTTTGGTATTCGGCCATTCCTGGTGGAGCAACCTTCTTAGCTGCAGTAGACTTGTTGTATTTTGTATACTTGTCGTGTGCCAGACGAACGACACTGACTTTCCTAATTTGACCATTGGTAGCATCGCAGTGCTGGCACTGGCTTGCCTTTCGACATTGTTCGTTGATCTTCTTACAGATTTGCGTGCGCTTCAAATTATCAATGCCTGGCTTTCGTAACTCTTTTAGGAACTGTCGTCGCTCGGCATCGGTAAGTAGAACCCTGGCGCATGTCTATGAACGTTAGCACCTTACCAACTAGGAGGAGATGAGTCTTTCCACATACCTTGCAGATGTTCTGTAGAATCATTATAATCAATTTCAAGTACCCAATATGGAAAGCTGGAAGCGGTAATCTGACATGGCCAAAATGACCATTGCAATCTTGCAGACCTTTGTCGCAAGTTTCGCACCGTCCAGCTTTGCTGGAGGTACCCTAATACAATATGTTAGTAGCTAATACCTGTAAATTGAGGTAAAATTCATCTTACCAATCTTGGATCCAGAGGGCCATGTGGAATGGGAGTTCGGCCATTATCGACATTATACAGCGTTTTATTCGAGACCTCTATGACACCTTGGTTGACAATGTCTTGGTTTGACAGGATACCAAACTTTAACTCTTTGAAACGTTTCGGAATTTTGTCGACGACTTGCGCCTTGATCGACTCGCCGCTGGACATCATCGGCATATTGGTTTTGTGCTACCGGCAACGATGATGCATAGACCACGGATATTGGAGGATATAGTTTGAATGAAAGCCAAGCTTTCTTGCTATTGCATTGTTGTTTTGATGAGAACAGAATTGAGTAGTATTTGACTGTTAGAACTTTGGTAGTAGGCTGGCGTCGCGGTGAGTTAAGTTGTTTAGATCTGGACTTGATCAGCAGAAATTTTGGTAAGGTTATAAGGTTGGCTCCGAAAAAAAAAGGCTTCACACCAGCTGGAACCGAACCCCGCAATCATGAAGCTCAATTGGAGAAAGCTTTTCTGTAAAAAGACTAGCGCCAACCTTATCTATTACGATAAGATATATTCATTTCTTCAACAGGGGATACTTTTTTTTTAATTACTCTCGAGACTAAAATATCCCCAAAAGAGGACAAAGAAGTACCAACACTTATATAAATTGCAGACGATTGCTTGCATTGAACCCGCTTAGCTACTGTACGGGATGGTTTTGATGGAAAATTTTCGAGGCCTAACTAAATATTCTGATATTTATATTCATACTCATATTCAAGTTCTGATATGATATGATAGGGCTGGGTTGAATATCCAATCCTGACCCGATAGCTCAATGTGATCCGACAATAATGAGAGATGTTGGTTTGCTAAATCCAGTCAGTGCATATATGCATGCATGTACATCGATTAACACAGACTACTCCTGCTTTGGAACAGTGACATCTGAGCCGTCAAATCCACTTCTAGATTAGGGAGTTAGATGCAAAACGTCACAACCTTAAGACTAAAAGCCTTGGACCGCAATCCGGGCCATTGGAACCATATAGTGGCCGAAGAGCGGTATAACGGTATCATTAAAATATTTATGCTGAAGTATTCCTATACTCCTTTACGAACTTAACATTCCAACCTAATCCTTTCCCTTAAGAAGTCATATGCTTTCCATCCTCTCCACCACGCAATGCAAGAAAAGCCCGTACATCTGTCACATACTGGAGTCCCTCCAAAAGGGGCACGAGATGCAGAAGATCATTATCTGTAGGATCATTGATCCAGCCCTCTATCGGTATTGCATTGTCTGTCGAGGTTAGCTCCATTCAGTACCTCATAATGGCATATATTCACCTTGATGGAACAGGTAGCTCGTGGGGCTATTATCTAAAATCATGACTTTACTAAGATCTGGCTCGACAGAGCTAAGATCCTTGATGTAGGCACCGTTCCGAAAGGTGCAGTGCTGACGATAGTATCGTGCTGAAAAGAATTTACGCTCTTGCTCTAGCCAATCTATAACCGGGTCCGCGTAATCTTGGAGTGATGCTGTGAAAACAACCAAATTATACCACTTGCAAACCTGTAACCTCATTAGTAACATTTTCCCCACGGAACATATCGCTGCTTACACGTCGCAGGAAGTCATCGCAATATGGCCTCTTATTTACATAATACAATATTGGATGTTGAGGAGGAACGCCTCCATTGCCCACAACGTTTGTGATTTGTACTTCAACCATATGACCAGCACTCATTCGACCTCCATGAATCATACTGTGTATCAAAGTTTCGTCGAGATCAAGGACGAGCGTCTTTTGCGTGAGCTTACCCACAGGAGGATCAAGAGTATAGGATGGCTGTCGTCGAGGTATGAGAGGTCGCGGTGGCGCTGGAGCTCTTGGATACTTTGTCATGAGGAGAGAGGACGTGGCGGTGGATGTTGGCGACTTCATGATTGCAGCAGCCATCTCAGTAGCAGACATGGAACCGCCGGATCCATCACTTTGAGTAGTGGTTGACTGGACCTTCCGGTGCTTCCGCTGCCTTAGATTTTCATCACTATGAAGCTTAATGCGGATAGATCTCCTCGCAGGCGAAATCTCGTCGGAGCTTTGTAAGGACTTGGAACGTGTTTGTCGATTTGGCAATTTCGTTGCAGAGCTATCTGTCTCACTAATGAACCTGTCATTTTCTGATTCAGACTCAGATGAGACGAAGGACGAGGAACTCGGCGAGGCAGGCCCTCCCGATGACGGTGTGTGCGCCGATGATAGCTTTCCGTTGGGCAAAGGGCTTATACTTCTGCCCTCGGAAATAGGCGATCCTCCGGTTGTTTGTGCTATTGAATACCCATTGGTGCCACCAAATAGTTTCCTGAATTGAGATATTGGGGCGAAATTACCCCTTTCGTCGCACAAGCAAGCTATAACGTATACTCCCGGCGAAACAAGAGTAGACAGCACCCACCGTATAGAATCATAAAACATCCTCGTTATTCCCACATGCTCACTTGTATGATAAGCCGTGCCTTCTTTGTCTAGTAAAGCTGTTGATTCGTGTATTGAGTTTTCATGGTCCGGATTCGAGTCTGGCGCATGGTCCTGATCAAGTCCTTCCGACTTCTGGCTGTACAGGGCTTCTCGCGAATTCCTTCTAGATTCTGATTTAGTTGCGGATGCCAATACATTTCCCAAAGAATTCGAACGCGAAAGCGATGGAGAATGCGGGGGAGACCCTCGCCCCGAGAGGATATTCAAAGAATTCATAATGGTTTCCGATCCATGGAGGAAGGTTTCTAACAATCGATCATAAACAATGGAGCTTCGCGAGATTCCAAGCAAAAGAGCTAGGAGCGCAAAGGCCCAAAAGTTTATGATATCGGTCTTCGGTTCGGAAAGTATGTTTGCTTCTTTTGTTCAAAGTTAAATGGTGATTTTTCTTTTTTGCCAGTTATGGTTGGAATCAGATTGAATATTCGTAAGGAGGTGGGTATGTAGGTGTTGTGAATTATTGATATATGGGAATCGTGTATTCGCTGTTAGTGTATTGTATGGGGATGGTCCGTACAAAGTAGCTAGTATGTCAAAGGGGACCAAGTCCAAAGCCGCTGGTCTGATCAAATACAATCACAATCTTAGAGAATAATAAAACAAGTAAACGTTGGGGGAGGCCCGCGGTTCTAGAAGAAGAAAAAGGTTGAGACGGGAAGAAATGGAGGAAGAGAATAGGAAAAAGAGTGTGAGGGAAAATGGGAATGGAAATGACAATGGGCAATGGGTGAGCGTTCGGAACTGTCATATGAAAACTGTGTGTTTAATTCATACAGCACAGTACAGCACTCTGATACGAAAGTATGGACGGGGGATGCACGATCGGTGATGGGTGATGAATGATGGGGGGATTGAGTGGTGCTACATGAATGATAGTGGGGATTTGGAAAGGGTCATCTAGGTATGTATGGAGTTCTGGCACCGGTGGCTGGGCTTGCAGAGTGATAAAAGCTGGGGTTGAATAAGGAGCAACAGCGTGTACAAAATGCAGTCAGTGTGCTCCCTGGTATCAATGTAGGGTATGTACAGCGAGTGAGTGCACTGTACAGTCTGTTGGGAGGTACTGTAACTTGATTTTGATCATCGGCCTTTTCTACGGAGGAGAGCCCGCTCACCCTGAGTCACCGAGTCACTGCCCCCCCGCACCTAGAATGACTCCAAACATACTCCGTACTACGCACCTAGGACTTACTTTTTTCTTTTTTCAAGCTTCCCGCTCCCCTCACTCACTCACTTACACCCACCCCTCCTTACAATATAATTAGAAGCGGAAAATAACTCTTTACAAATTATCTACCTACTGGTATCGACAACTTTTGAAGCCGTACAAGTTTATTGAGGGGCATTCACATTTACGCAAAATACTCGACATCCAAAATACAATCTCAAATTCTAACCTCCGAGCAACTCCTCTTCTTCTTCCCCTCCTCCTTCAAAATCACAATCTCCAACCATTTACACACACCCCATCGACATCTATAAAAAAAACAATATGGCTCCAGTTCATAGTGGAGGATATGCGCCAAATCTTGGTGCATACCTGAAATCATTGAAAGGACAACCAATTGAGTCATCTATAGAAAATTTAATATCGTACGTACTTTTCCATGATCTTTGAAAGACAATAAATTCACCACCTTTAGACTTTTGAAACGAAGGCAGATAAGAACTCCAAGATCATGCGCCATAGCCACCGCTCACTTATTACTCCAAGTTGTCGCAAAGCAAAGATGGACGGATATCACAAAAGTCTTGGAGCGCATTCGGAAAGTGGGACAAAGATTGATTGAAGCCCAACCAAGGGAAATGGTCGTGGGAAACATCGTTCGCAGAGTCTTGGGTATGATCAGGGACGAAGCAAAAGAGGACCGCACCGAAGACGTCAGTGATTCAGCATCAACCAGTCAAATTGGGTCGCCCAGGCGTGAGGGCTTCAGCGATGTGGGACTATCGAGGCTGGCACAGAGTTCACGGCCTCCTTTGATGACCTCGCATACTTCTTATGCTGCTCAGCATAACGCCCCTGTGCAGCAGTCAATGTTCAATCTCTTGTCGGTTGCTCCTTCTCCGGCTTCGACACCTCCAGGGACCTCGTCTCCTCATGGCAGATCTGTGTTGGATATGACTTCGCTTGCGAACAAGATGGCCTCCACCACGAGAGATCTCAAAGCGGAAATCATAAACGGCATCGAGGAGATTATTGATGAGCTCGACCAAGTAGATGATCAAATTTCTAGTTACGCACAGGAACAAATTTCTGAGAGAGAAGTCATACTCACACATGGTACCTCGAGGAGTGTTCAAAAGTTCTTGCTAAAAGCTGCAGAGAAGAGAAAGTTCACTGTGGTGGTTGCTGAATCGTACCCAAATGAACACGCAACAACTCATTCTACCGTTACAGGAATGGCGGAGCAAGACACCGAGGGCGACTTGAGCACAAAAACATTTCTGAAACCACTCTCCGCCGCTGGAATTACTGTTACTGTTATAACCGATGCCGCAGTATTCGCGGTAATGCCAAGAATCACCAAGGTCATTTTAGCTACTCATACTGTCATCGCCAATGGTGGACTGGTAGCCGCAGCCGGGGCACGCATCATCGCGAGAGCAGCAAAATTTCATAGAATACCAGTCATCGTTGTTAGTGGTATTTACAAGCTCAGTCCTGAATATCCTTTCGAGTTTGAGTCCCTTATCGAATATGGCGACCCCGGAAATGTAGTTGGATTTGAGGATGGTGAATTTGTAAATAAGGTTGAAATCGACAACCCTCTTTTTGACTATGTCTCTCCTGATTTAGTTGAACTCTACATTACCAACCTGTAAGTTTCCATACTCTCATTCGACGAATAGTACTGACAAATTCAATAAGAGGACCGCACGCACCTTCTTATCTATACAGGATCGTCGCAGAGCACTATAAACCAGAAGATATAAATTTCCACAAACCGGAACTCCAGTTTTAAATGCATTTTAGGTACCTATAAATGTAGAAATGAATTTGTTTTAGCGAGGACGAAGAGCTTGGAAGCTATTCACTCTTTGTACTCAGGTAGTTTCAATACAAAAATCATCCTCCGGAGCTCCATCCTAATTCCCGAGTTATGCATTCCATTTATAAGAGGAATACACAACAAGGTGTCACCTGTGCAGCTTCTGCAACTTACACGACACGAATCAAGCTGCAGTGAAGGAGCTGCAACGTCGATTGCAAAGGTATGGTTCTAGGCCCTAATGATATGCAAGGAATCGTTCGAGAACTCTTCGAAGCGGCAAGCCCTTCAAAACAATCTGCAAATTCATCGCATCGGACGAGTTGCTGCTAAAGGCTCCAAATACAACACGTTACCCATAAATCCGGCAGTCGATGATGCCGTGCTCGTGCAGTCTGGTTCTGTTGATTTCGAGTCTTAGTGGTGCAATCATCAAGGCTGCGTCTTATCGGAATCACAATTTGGATTGCAATAACGTGTGTAAAGTAGCCGAAAAACACATAGCCACGACTTCGACCACCCCATTCTCTTGATACCAATAGTCATCCTCGGCCGTCTTGCCATCGTGGCTACTTTCTTCCCAACGCGTAATCTTGCAGAATGGTGACCCATTTTCTCGCTTAAGCATGTAGGGGTTTGGCAGACAAAAATGGCTGTAGATGTGGGGGTTGCTAACCTGCGAGAGGACTAAATCTACAGATATATCATGTCGACTTCAGTCGTCCAGCTCAAGCTGCCACTATCTCTTTAATATCTATACAGCGTACAAAATATTTAATTCTTACTCTGTCGCTTTATTTTCCGAGTTTCTCCTCGCAACAATTTTCTTTATGTGGCGCTGCGGAGACTAGCATCGTACGACATGGATCAAACTGCCCCTCCACCATACAGCGAAAGAGATGCCTTCTCGAATCCCAATACCACGACACGTACACTGTTCACGACAGACGCAGATAATGCCTCTAGGCTGCCTCGAAGAATACGATCTGATACATCATCGAATGAAGGTTCATTAATATATACTCCTCCCTACTCGCCAACAGAGCCTGATCCTCGACGTAAGCATAACACAATTAGTTCCTTGAAATGAAAACCTGCACATTTTGAACTTGGACTGCATGTTCCATTGACCGAACCAAGGTCGCTCATTGCAGGAGATTTAATGCCATCAAGACATCAACTAACCCTTCACCATTCTAGGCTCAGACAATCACTTCGAATACCATTCTGCTCATAATTACTTTGAGTCACGGAAGATACCACAGCTATTTTCAGCTTCAAGTACCACTCAGCATACTATATATATATCACCTAGAAGTACACCAAGTGATGTCCCGATTCCACCTTCCGCGTCAGACAACGGGATCACGCAACAAGATTGGTCGACCTTCCTAAATTACTTACTACCTGATCATACCCTTAATGCCAATAACCATGTAGCCAATCGTAAGCTAAAAGCGAAGCTGGTCGACGAGCGGATGCAAAGGCTTACGCTCAATGAGGGTGATCGTCCCAGACTTGACATCAATGAAGTTCAAGCGCAGCTTAGTCCTCCACGTCGACCCAACACCTCGTCTGATACAGACTGGGCAGAAGGAGTAGACGAAGTGATCAAACTTTGGAACGAGGGGTTCTTTGTTCCTCGTGGATTAAAGATCGTTCGCATTGATGTAGAGCACCCTGAGCTTCATGAGCGATGGACCCGTATGCCTGGTTTTTGGAGACCCGATGAAGAGGATCTTTCGCACTTCCCCGAAAGCAATAGAAGACGTGGAGGCATTTCTAGACGTCATTCCCCATGCAATGGACAACCTCAAACACCTACAATCGGTTCTATGGTTGCAAATGACGGAGAGTTCAAAATTAGAAGGAATGGTCTCGTTCCCGACTCCAACGGTTTGCGTGTCGGTAACATGTTCATAGCAGATGATGATGGTTTACGAATAGACGGGAATCGAGGGCTCAAAGTCAACGAACATGGAGCTAGTATCAGTGGTCATAGCTCTGGAAGAAGGAGAAGGGGCGGGCTACATGCGCAGGGAGCTGAGCAAGGATCGGCACATGAGCCAGAAGGGCGGCATGGGAAAAGAAGGAGGGGAAGAACCGATCTGCATACACATGAGTCTGACCGAGGACGGGCACACAAACCGGGAGAGTGGCACTCTGGGCGATCTGGAAGAAGAAGAAGAGATCATTCTTCCTCCTCTTATTCTTCCTCATCTAGTTCCTTTAGCTCTGACTCTGACGCATCGGTTGGTTCCCTACCTGACTACGATCATCTCAAAGACCAACAACTAGTAGCCGCCAGAGATACAATAATTACGTGGCTCAATCACTCTGAACATCCCATGACGAGACAGACGGTTCGGAAAATGAAACAAGATATCAAATTCGCGAAGAAGAATCCCGAAGGAAAACCCAGCTCTCATGAAGATCTCGCTTCCCTACGAAGAGAAGTCAAAGATCTGCTTAAAAAGTTCAAAGACGTGAAGAAATCTCAAAAAACATTTAGGAAAATCATGAGAAAAGAACAGCGAAGACTCGAGAAAGCGCATAAGAAAGAACGAAAGAACATGGGGAAAGCGAAACGGAAGGCTGTGAAAAGAGATAAAAATTTGAAGGGAGAAGAATTCCCAGCTGAATTTCCAGCTCTTATACCTATGCCACACCATCTCGGCTTTCCCGAGTTGTCAAAAGTGCGGCTTTCACCGCTTTCAAATATGCCCAGCCCTTCATTTTACACACGGTCTTTTGAATCACATAATTCTAGCTTTACATCTTTGCACGAAACTTTGCATTTCTTACCCTCTCTTCATCCCCAAGCTCAAGTGCCCACGCAGGATCAGCTGCATAATCCTCAAATATCCGCTCGTCTTACCTCTTTCCTATCTCAAACCGCATCGGTGATCCATAGCCAAGCTTCCTCTCTCCTAGCTAGAGCCCGAGCCAAAGAAGTGGAAGCAAGGACTCTCAAAAACTCTTCAGATATTGATGGTAATAATGTGTATGCCAGTCAAAATAGGAGTAACAGGGAAAAGAGACAAGAAGTAGAAAGACTTCTAGAAGAGGCGGAGGAATTGAGAATGGAAGGAGAGAGATTAAGGGCGGAGGCCGTGCAGATGGACGAGGAGTTTGCAAGGGAGATACAGGAGCGCGAATTTGGGCGCAGGCGAGGTTAGGTCGAGGGGATCGTGGAGAGATGGATTTGGATGGGTGTACTAATTAACTAATGACCGGTCTCATTTCAATGTCGTCTAAGCTTGCTTTTACTTATATATCTAATTTGCGCCGAACATAATATTATGGGGGTTATTTCCATAGGTTAGACAGACGCATGCACTTTAATTACTTCTTAAATCCAAAATAAAACAACTATTAATGAAATGACACCTGAAGTCTAAACAACAACGCTCAGTTCTCCGCAAAAATGAGGGAAAAATAGGTATGCTTGGATATATTTTTATGTACGGCAATGAGAGTTTAAGTGGGCAATATAACGGGAATATGGTAAGCATTTGCTTCGACTTGCAAGGGATCAGAGTAGCTAGTAGTCCATATTTGAAATTCAACAATGGGAAACCTCTAAAATCCGAGTTCATTCTAAAGATTCGGAAAGATTTTAAATATTAATCCTAACGTGAAAGATTGTGATCCATTATTATTTCTATCTGGAAAAAAATTCGTTCGTTGGGATGGTTAAACAATCCATTGAAAAAGTACACTTCTCCAATTTTGAAACCTCGCATCTGGTCTGCTATATCTAACCCTGCAAGTGATTGCCAAGTTGTAGAATATAGAGTACGAATGTTATTTCTGTTTCATATCATCTCAATATGTATTTAATCCAACCAACATGCAGGCCTGAATGTGAACATCTTTCCATCGATCTCATCTCGTTACCTTCCTGGAACATCCAACAGGACACCACCATCAACCGCAATAATCTCCCCATTAACATAATTATTCTTCGCCAAAAACAACACTGCCATCGCCATCTCCTCGTCACTGTAGAAACCATTAGCCTTTCCCTACTCATAAATCAAAAGGACAAAAACATACCTTCCAGGTCTCTGCATAGGAACGTGACCCTTCTCCTGAACTTTCTCATCCTTCAAATGACTCTTCTGAGTCTCATCACTCTCTCCCACCGTCATCTCACTTGGAAAATATCCCGGCGCAATACTATTAACCCTAACCCCAATCTTTTTAAACTCATAACTCATCAGTTTACTCAGATGCACCGTCGCGCCCTTCGCCGCATTGTACGAAAAATGGCCCTGTGCATGTCTCATGATACCGCTCATGGAACTAATAACAATGACTGAAGAAGACATGCTCCCATGAGCCTTATGGGCAGCTTGCAGCAGTGGGAGGAAGCACACCGTAGTGAAATAGACAGCCGATACATTGGTATTGAACGTAGTCCCCCATTCTTCAAAACTTTCAGAGTTGAAAAGTTTATCTTTCAGTTCGACTGCATCCGAAGAATCGGGTTCTGCTTTAGGGCCCGAAATCCCTGCGCCAGCGAGAAGGAGACTGATATATTTTTCTTTTTTACTGATCTCAGCTACGAGGTTTTCAAGGTCTTTCTTGCTAGTTACGTCGCAGGGGCCAATCCTATGTTCTCTCAGATATTTATAGATAATGATGAAGAGGACAAGGAACTCACGGGATGATGGAACCACCAGATGTTGGGGAATGCTGCTTGGCTGCATTTTCGAGGGCTTCCATTCGACGACCTGTGATGTATACTTTTGCGCCATTAGCAGCTAATGTTTGTGCTGCCCTGTTAAGTTATCAGTATATACATCCCTCCCAATCAGGAAAGAGAAAATACATCAAACCGATACCAGTTCCTCCTCCTGTCACTACGCAAACATGATTCTTCATTGAGAAGAGGTTCTCTGCCCGGAGTTCATTTGTACCAACCATTTTGTCTAGAGTTGAAAGTAGAAGAGAACTTGATGTGTGTTATGGAGGTATAGATGAAGTAAAGTAAAGCTGTAGAAAATAATCGACTTATTGGATTAATTTTTAAAGAAAAGCTGAAAATTTAACTTGGCTACTCTTTTGCTCCTTACGCTTCGGAGCACTTGCTCCTTGATCTGATGTATCATGTCTGATGTTTGTTAGTCCCTACGTCACTACGCTTTGGTGCCGTTTGACGCGGGGGAAGGAACCACCAACCGCTCCCAGTCAAAAGCCAATTTGAGCCCAAAAATCGACCAATGCCGAGATTCATCGACATGAGGTTTATAAGAAATAGTTTCTACTCGTACTACTACTAGGTAATAGGTAGATAGGAACATCGCATCGATGAAGAACTTACCAAGTTCAACCAGGATGCTCCGAGGTCGACTCATAAAATCAAAAGTCACTTAAGCATTTAGATAAAACCCATCATCGGTGCCTGAGATACTTGGATGAGATGCAGACATATTTATTATCCTGTATATTCCCTTAAAAATTCGTAAAAATCATCATTATAATACCAATTCTGCTCATGATACCGCCATTTTCTCATAAGCCAGTGGTAAGTGTAAGACGGTTAGCCGCATCGTGCAGTGCCTTACCTCTCCTCCTCCTCTCTCCATTGTTTTACATATCAAAGCCTGCCATGTTCGAGCTTTTTATGATGACTCCTGAACCAGGACCTTATTCTCTTCCAATACCTTGGCCAATTCTCCGCTTTGGTGCATTGTAATTAAGATATCGCATCCTCCTATAAATTCCTTATTGACATAAAGTTGGGGTATGGTTGGCCACTCGGAGTATTCCTTGATTCCTGTTTGGAGTGTATGTTAATATCCACCTAGCATATATCAAAAGTAGACGTTCCAAGACTAACCTTGTCTTAAACCTTCATCCTCCAGAACGTTAAGGGCAGCGAACTTCTCTGGATCCAAGCCCTGTAGACTCAAGATTTGGATGGTTGCCTTTGAGAAGCCACACATTGGATTTTCCGGTGTACCTTTCATGAAAAGTACAACAGGCTTTGAACCAACAACTTGATCAATCTGCCTGCGGACTTCCGTAGAGAGATATCGAGAGGCGATGGGAGAGAACCGAGGCGCCGAGAATTTGGAGGCAAATGTTGCTGGGCGGGCAGCTTGTCGGAAAACCTAGGTAAGGATTCGTTAGTACTTCAAGTAATGAGAGTAGGCTATGTATGGACTAGCTAGAGGATGTGACATACCGACGAAAACATTGGTCTGGCAATCATATTGAAATATGATGTACTGATTGTTATATAGAATTGTTGGTGTTTGATGCTTTTTTTTGGTGGCCTTGCCTCTTGCTTGATAATATTCAAGACGGAGCTCGGAGGAGCTAAACCTTAGTCATTATCGAGCCAATCAAAGTTTGTGGTATGTAATATTTATCAATATCTGCATTCAGCCTTGCCCCTCACAACCATTCGATGATAATAACAATAATAGCTGTATTACTTCGTACAACACCCAAGAACAACGAAAGACTTGTGATTGAATACCTGCCTATCCTTTCCTCTACCATATATCAAGGTTCACAACCCCATAAAGAACTCTTTGCATTCAATCTTGCAACTGCTTTCCAAAAATCATATCGTTCACATAACCTTATGATTATTATGTCATTCTCCAATATCTAGACTGACATTCCACAATCAAATCTGCTCAACTTCCCATTTCACACTTAATAATCAAACTGTCTTAATCCTCAAATTCAGATTTTTCAAGCAGTCAAGCCAATTTATCTCTTAATTTCAGATCCAATAAGCAAATCTGCCCAATGTTGCAAATGATCCATTCCGAAAATGATGAGCGCCGAACGCGAGTCTCGGGAACCTCACAGCCATTCACGGCTGCGGCTCATGCTTCCGATGGTAGACGACATCTCCTTCTGGCAGCTAGTGGGTCTGTCGCAACCATCAAAATTCCCAATATCCTAGCTGCTTTGTCGCCTTATATCGGTCTTTCCATATGTGTAATCCTCACCAAATCTGCCACCAATTTCCTTCAAGGTCAAAGCATTGAACAACCACACATCGATACTTTCTATCGATATCCCAATGTACAAGGAGTATTTCTGGACGAGGAAGAATGGGTTCATCCTTGGAAACGAGGCCAGAGTATTTTGCATATTGAGTTGAGAAGATGGGCGCACATTCTTGTTATTGCGCCATTGAGTGCCAATACCATGGCGAAGATTACAGGTGGATTTTGTGATAATTTGCTTACTAGTGTGGTGAGAGCTTGGGACACTACGGGGGAATTGGATCCTCCTGCCGACGAGGAGGAGCGTGTTTTCTGGGATCAGAAGAGGATTATCGTGGCCCCAGCGATGAACACTGCCATGTGGAGACATCCCATCACGAAGAGCCAAATTAAGATATTGGAGAAGGAATGGGGTATTGGTCCTGATGGAGATGATGGTGAAGATTATGATTATGATGGATGGTTTGAGGTTTTAAGGCCTCAGGAAAAGGAATTGGCTTGTGGGGATATTGGAGATGGAGCTATGATAGATTGGAAGGAGGTTGTGGAGGTAATTGTGAAGAGGTTCTATTTGGAGCTCCCTTGAGAAACGAGGGGCTGGCGAATTTCTGGCAAGGATTTTGAAACCATCATTCGATTTTACATGAATGGCAGATATCTTGAGAACCGTTATGGTATTCATGAGCGGTTTTGGCGTAAGATTGGCGCAGGAAATGCAATTCATCTGATTCACCAGGTATTTTCTGGATTTTGGCTGCCGCGGGTAGGCCTTGGGACGTTCAGCTTAATGATGTAGCTTGTATTTAATATCTATATTCAAAGTGCTGAGTATCTAGTGAAATTTGTGACATTAGGCTTTGTTTGCTTGCTTGTTGATGATGGAAAGTTATTACTTTGATTAATGCTGTTTTGTTTTTGCCATACCTTCAATCCAGTATGAACGGATTGAGGTTGACATTGAGGTCGCTCCTTCCTTTTTCCTCCTTCAGAACTTGCGGATTTTTAAGCGATTTTCACTTTCAAAGCAAAACTTCAAAAAGATATGCAACTAAATTCATCATCCGCGAATAAATAATCTAACTTCTCTCCTTCTCCGATTCACCTTTACATCGCACAATCCAGGAGCAGCGATGGCACGTCAAGCAAACCATCAGAAGGTTTCTCCTAGTAATCGAAGTAAAGCGCATGCAGCAAAATCAAAAGTGTCAAAATCAAAAGCTTCCAAAGAATCTAAGGTTACATCACCGCCAAAGGCCTCCCGAGAGAGAACGAAGAGATTTGTTCTTGTCAAACCAATTGCGAAGAATGAGGTTCGAAAACTTCAACGTGTCGATAAACACGCACGCTCATTTCTGATATCCAAACATGCTCACATAGTTGAGCCATCTCCTGAACCTGATGACCTTTCCTCTGCTTTTCATGGTGAGAATTGGATCATTATGTAGTTTCCCTGATAGTTCAAGACTGATTTGAGAAATAGAATCTCTTGAAGGAGCAAGAACCCATGTACTGAACACTGGAAAAGCAGCCTTTGACGAAGTTCACGAGGTTCTCATCCAGAAAGTTGCCGAAAATAAGGCAAATGACCGTTCATTCCTCGAAAATATCTCGCGCAATGTAGCTGCCCTCAGCATGCCCTTAGCCGAAGAGAAAATCGAAACCACCGTGAAACGTAAGAACCGACGGGTTCCCGAAGTAGTCGAGATTGGCAAGCGCGTCGATCAGTTCAGGCAGACAATTGAGATTGAAGAGAATAAGCTGGAGGACTATTGGAAACAATGGGAGAGTTTACAAAATGAGTTTGTCAAATTTGCTGCTCAAGTATTTGGCGGTGATGCCATAAAGGAGAAAGAGGAGGATGAGGGATATCGTGTCGACATGCAGTTGTTAGACGCCGACCACACGACCCAGATGAATACGTTACTGGAAGAGCTTGATGAAGTAGGACATGATGCCATTAAGATGATGAAGGCTTCGGAGAAGGTATGCTATAAACCGCTTTACTGCGTACTTGGGGTGCTGATGAATTCTCTTCTAGGAAATCGATGTCAAGGCAGACAAAGTACGACAAAGAATTGTGGGAGCAATGATGTGGTGAATGGGGTTTCAAGGTGACGGCGCATTGAGCTCGTGAGATATACCATGTGGGATTTAATGATAATAGGCATACTAGCCATATTTTAATATCTGCTCACATATCTAGGAATGACGATGCCATGTTTTATGTGCTGAGAATAGCTATGTAAATATACTAACCTCCATCTTGAGGCTCTAATTGAACTTTCAATTAACACCTTGTATGGCGAAGATCTTGTTGGCCCTGAAATAGACTGCCACGGATTTGCTTTCCGTCAGCAACCAAACTTCAATTGCGGCGTAGATAGCTCATTCGGCAATGAAATACTTTAGGATGTTGGAAGTGATGTTCGAAACAGTCAAACACAACAAAGTTACTGCAAGAAGACACTTATTCTTTATCATAAAAGCATTAGATTGCTATGCTAGTCGCCGTCTATGAAATTCGGAAAAGCCACCAACGCTGATGAAAACCTATGCAAGGAAATATCTATGCCCCCAAACCCAAAGAAGTAACCGCGCCGTAAAACGACTTATTTTCCCAACCACCCCGTGTGCGAACGCAAAACGAAAATGGCCCGGCTTATCGGAAAACAGTGCGGCACACAAGCACCTCCGAGCCAGCCCACTAGAGTACAGATTATCCAATCCAATCCAATCCTGTAAAGAAAGGTGAGTTGAATTATGCGCCAACTTCATCAATGATAACACCCCATTCATGTTCCACGTTTCCATACATGATATCGACCAACCATTGCTTAATCTTGGCGGCGTACTCTCCACTGTTTCCCTGGGACATAGGGATGTTGATGTCCTTTTCTCTGTAGTTAATTTGTGCGACGGGGACGACGAAGTATGCAGTTCCGCAAGCGAAAGCTTCAATGATGCGGCCTTCTTTGGCGGTCTCGGCAAGCTCGTCCATGGTGAAGTTGCACTCGACAACTTCGAGTTCAGGGATGCGTTCTCGGACGAGTCTATAGTTTCAAGGTTAAAATCACTATTGCCAAAGTAATGGAATATGAGGTGTACTTACTGTAAAACACTTCGTCTGGTAACACCGTCCAAGATGATCTTGTCCTTCAAAGGAGCAGTAATCAACTGCCTCTTACCCTCCTTAGTTTCCCACACAACCAAGAAGTTGCTGGCTCCAGCCTCGGTAACCATTCCGTCGAGCAACCACAAAACTTGGTCATAGCCACGGGCGCGAGCCTCTGAGTTTGCCATCAATGTAGGTCCATAATTGGCTCCCACCTTGGCGAAACCGAATCCGCCGGGCCAGGCACGAACACCTTCTTGACTGGCGAGAAGCTTCATGCCCTGGGGTGAATCCATAACAGGCATGAAGGTGGAAATGACAAACATTGTACATTCTTTGGGGGCAGCAACGCCAACTGTGCATTTGGTGTTAGTAATGGACTCGTAGATACCATACTTGCAAATTCGGACAGGCTGCCTCGATATGCTCATGCCGATATCTTACAAAGGGCGTACTCACGTGCTCCAGCGCTACCAATCATGGTGGGTCGCAAGTAGAGGAAAGTACCGGGTTCTGGGAGCCATTTTGGTCCATCCACAGAAACCAGGTTAACGATGAGCTTCTCCAACTCCTTAGGATCAAATCCTGGCAAGGAAATACGTGTAGCGGAAGTGAGCATTCGCTGACAGTTGCAATCCGGACGGAACAATCTGAGTTTTCCATCGAATCCACGGTACATTTTCATGCCCTCGAAACATTCAGTTGCATAACTAAAATAGGTCAGCATATTTTGAATACACAAACGGCCGAAAATACAAGATGGCCCTGTCCGTTTTATGATTTAAAAGGTCTTTGGAGATCCGACTTGAAGATCACTCCAAAACAAAAAGAATGGTGGCTATGACTCAAAGCACCCAACCAGAAAACAGAAAGCAACTTACTGCAAAACAGAAGCTGTAGGAGCAAGTGAGAGATTTCCGTATGGCTTCAGTTCTGGTGCACCCCATCCGGTCTTGTCACTCCAAACGGCTGTGATCATATGGTCGGTACATTGAGAACCGGTATTAATGATTGGATCCCCTGCCGCAGGAACCTTCATCGGCGTCGTAGATTTGGTGATTTTGAGCAGAGATGCATCGAGGTGAGGAAGAGTGCCAAATTCAGTGGTTGCAATCTTTTTGCTGACAGCGGCAGCTAGGAGTTCATCGGATTGTTGAACATCCTTCGCAGGAGTTTGTGAAATTGCTGATGGAGCCATTGCTATTTATTTTGGTGGCCAAGTACAAGTAGGTGTGCAATTGATAGCTACCTATTAGAAGAAATAAAGAATGTAAGACTTAGAAGGGTTTAAGTTGTAAATTGGAAAATTGAAGAAATATTGAAGATTTTGATGTAAAGTTGTAGGTGATCAGAAATTGAAGGGCAAAGAAAGAATTTATAGAGAAGGTCCCAAGGAGTCGTATAAAAATTTGAGTCACAGTCTACGAAACAATTTATTTCGTTTGAGGAGGGAAAACTAGTAACCTTACATAGAAACATGCACAGATAAGATCCAAACCATAACATGAATAAGTGAAAAACTCAAACTCAAAATTATGGCACTAGCCAATCTTTATTAGAATACTCCGCCAGCATCCTATTTGGGTCCTTTTGGCGGTCCCCAATCAAAGCATGACTATGGGGAATTAGGATATTTTATCAGTACGTACGAGATATTGTACGTCGTCAAGAATTTGGTTAGTGGATCATTGCAATGCAAGGAATTTCAAGCATGGAAGCAACGGCACGGAGGAGATAGGGAAGAGATATTCAATACCGAGCACTGTATATGTTAGTTTGTCAGGAGAACAAGCATTATTGAACGTTTACTCGGATCATTGCATGTTCGAAAGGTAGACCCATGCAAAGATATAGATAGATATTGCTATCTCTGAGTAGGTGTGAAAACGGTACATTTTGTCCGGTGGTATGGATAGTAACACGACAATGTTTGCTGCGGGCGTTGAAGTTGCTGTGGAGATATGATGTCGTTAAGTTTGAATACTTTTCTTTCTGCAACTAAACTTCTAAAGGAGTGTCATTATTGAAACGCTTATCAGCGGGTAACGGTACGGTTACATTCGGAAATCAAAACCAAAAGATATGCAGGAGCTTGGAGTTTCGCACTATAAAAGTCACAAGCACATTCATAAGCTTATATATAGATTGCTGTCATGAATATTTATTTAACATTTAGGGATTTGCTCCAATATTCTCTCTTAGCGGTGAAGAGACAAGATCGAACCGTGGCACACCCTTTGTCAATTAGTCAATATCTATATGTAAAAATAGGTGGTATCTATGAACTTTTGGCCTCCTTACTACCCTCTCTCTAACCACCGTGAACTTTTCCTTGAAGGTTTTGGTCCCAGATCCTATACCGGGTTCTCGACAACAGCTCTATGCAGAACTTTCCTTCATTCGCTGTTCTTCTTCCATTCGTTCGCGTGTCCTTTGAGCCTCCTCACCAATACCCTTTACCCCCTTGACACGTTGTCTTTCTTCATACATATCTCGACTTTTCAATATACGTTGTACAATTTGACCGGCGTTGACAAATGAAAACTCATGATTTCCTATCTCGCGATAGATCCCCATCTCCTTCGCAGCAACGTATGGATCATAGGTCAATGGCATGAAACTTGTTGGCCCATGATACACGGCATCAGGCACTCCCCATGGAGTTGTCGTGAGATATGCCTTCGTTGGAGTGAAGGGAGCACCAAAGATGACGGCGTTGACATACTGCATAAAGTTAGATATGTCATTTGGGAAGGGTGTGGAACGTTGAATACCTTGCATTGCAACACGCAAAGACCTCGTTCGTAGATATTCATGATAGGATAATTGACTCCCTTCCAATGATTGATAACTTCATCATCGTGAACACCAGCTACCACAAAACACGGTGGATAATCCGCCCCTTTACCAACACGTTCTTCTACAGCTTCTTTGCTATACCAGCCTTCTGCCTCAGCGAGTTTCTCCTCCGCCTTGATGACTTGTCGAAGAAATTCAATATGACCCGACGAAAAGAGATCGAAACCACCGTCGACATACACGACTCGCTGACCAGGTTTTGGTGTGGATCCTTGCATTAGAGAACTGAATACTCCTTTCTCATTCTCGGTCTCGTCTTCTCTGGCCGCAATCGAAGCTTTCCAAAACCAAACACATGAGCCTGGGTTAAGTCCAGTTTCGTCGGTGGCATACATTCGCATTCTTTCCGTCATGGCTTTCCCATCCGCGTGCCTCTCCTCCGGAGTTCCTGAGCCATCTTCTCCGGCCAAGAGCTTGGGTAGTGACTTGATAAAGTGCGTTCGTGTGCAAAGTAACATTCGTCCTACCAGATCGGTCGTCGAGATACTTGGCGTTCGCTTTACAACCTTGAATCTGCCTGCAGCCTTGACAAATCGATAGCAATCTTCCCCACTGCTGTCCGAAGTAATGTCATCGCCATGAACTACATATTTACACCCATAATGAGAAATCCATGGCAGAGAGGTAACATATGGAGCATATGACACCGATTGTGTAACCCATCTGCAGGCATCTACTGCCGCGGTTCTTGAGGATATGGAATCAGTAAATCAGTCCTCATCCAATGTTCGTCCTGAATTACCGTTCTTGTAGCGTCATCACCGTAGGCCCTTTGTTCTCGAGAATGGATTCATCGGAATGAATTCCTACCACCAATTCATTTCCCAACTGTCGTGCTTGAAGCATGGCGCCGGCATGTCCTATGCAAAAATAAACATGTTAGCATATTAAGTCGCAAGCCAGGGGTAAGCTTAGGCTTCGAATAGCTTCCTCAGATTCTATACAAACAAACATACCATGATGGAAAAAGTCCCAGCAGCCATCCACCCATATCCTATCCTCTAAGATCTCAGGCGCGGCTTCACCGAATGGACCTTCTTCCTCGAATTTGTCGGGCATGACGTTGAATTAATTGATTAAGTATTATTATTGTTTAGTTTTAATAAGGGTGATGTTTTAAAAAGGTATTTATTCCTTCAATGCAGGTGGTTGAAGTTTAATAAGAACCATGGTACGGGCTGCAACCTGCGGGGCATCTCATCCCTTTACCGCCCAGCAGCAGATCAATCAATCAATCAGTCAATCAACCAAGCTATCTCTATCTATCTTATCACGCTGGCATGGTCTAATGGTCTAAAAGGAAACAAGGCTATATTATATATATGGTACCTACCTACATATGGAGTAGACGATGCTACCGAGTACATACATGCAAATACAACCTCGGAGATGATTCCAAGATAGAAGGTGACGAAAGAGTATTTATTCTCCGTAGCAGAATTTGGTGTGTTATCCGTTATCCTCTGCATACTCGATTTCGATCAATCATTCGTCAATTCCATATCATTCATGCCTTTCTTTTCCACACTCAAATGCGCTTCACCAGCCAGTTAGAGAAGCATGCTTATTCCGTACAGCTGTTGGAGGTAACGTTATCCCTTTATAGGAACCTCACCGTCTTCCACCCCTGAAAGTTGGGGTTCAATGGGCCGGCAAGCAGAACACCTATGTGGTTGTCAGGTGTTAAAGCTATGCGTTCTAGATACCTCCAGAGTAGATCATCTCAGTTGTGGGACATGAGGATAAGACAGGAAAGAGTATAGATATGGACCTCCGATTCCTCTTCTTACAATCAACTTTGTGCTCTTGTACTTCAACGTGTTCGAGCTCGAATTCAAGTTCCTTGGGCTGTCCCTCCTTTTCTAATTTCATCTTGTTGAGCTCCTTCATTTTGCAGAGTCGCTTTTTACGGTTGAAGTCTTCTGGATGAGACTTCGGTATTTCCTTTCTGCTCCACACGAATAAAAATAATAATATTAGCATAATTCCCCAGCAGGATTTAATATATAACCCATTGATTTCTTTTTCCCCTCTTTCCTTTTCAAGTTTCTTTTTTTTCTTAAGAAAAACAGAAGCACACCTACGACACGAAAAGATATAAAAGAGAAGGAAGAAGAGAAAAAGTTTTCCAGCGACAACGACTAGAAAAAGAGTGTGAAGAAGTCACAGAAGGAATAGAAGGCGGGGGCTATTTTGGCAACGACGGAAGATCAAGTTATCTATTTAGCCGAGATTTTGGCGCATCATGATGCATCGGAGTACATCCTCAAATGGACTCTTCAAAGGGGGTAACATATTTGGGGGCAGTAAGACTCCAACTTCTTCAACACGACCAGATACTAGCGGGGGATCTCCCAAGAGTGAATTGAACTACAGTCCAACACATCGACCAACACATCAGCCAAGGACTTCGGTAGCAGGATTCAGTCGCAAACCCTCCCTTTCCGCCTCATCGCGCCATAATCGACGCAACAATTCCACTGCGCATTTGCACTCTACACTCCTACCTCATCTCCCAATATTTCCGACGTCGAGCTCATCCGAGAAGCATTCTGCGGCGAATAATCCCTATGTCGTACCAGTAATCATCCCACTACCACCCTCGGATCCTCGGCAAAGCATAGACAGTTACGATCGGGTCGTCTTAGCAGAATCCACAGGAGTCAATGCATTTGGAGCCGTATCACCACGTCAATCAATAGATGCCGAATCTTTTACCTCCACAACGCCATACTCAAACATGCTTGCCAGACCAGGAACGGGGTATCAGTCTTCGGGGGGAGGGCCCGCGGGTCCGGGTGTGATGGCTCCCATGCAGCCTGGAAGTCCCACACTCGAGACCATAACCTATCAGCACATACAAGAAATGGCATCCAAGAGGATATCTACTCTGGACTATCTGAGAAAAGCGTATGATTGTCCATACCCCTTCATCGCAATCCGCCTTGAAAACTTAATTGACTTGGACAATGCTGACAATTCAATCTCAACAGTCATGAAGGAAGGGTCTATTGGTTCAACACATTATTATTCAACAAACCAGATTTACAACGAATGCCCTACTTTGATGCGCGCAAACTCGCCCGCCGCGCGACAAATTACCTTCTCCTCGGCCTTTCACTACCTACAATCCTCGACCTTAATTCCTCAAGTCCCTCCGAATTTCTGCGCACGCTCAATGCGCTCCTCGGCGAATTTGAATCTTTTCAACAGGCGCATCCACCGGATGGATCGACGTCTTCTTCGTTATCGCGCGGTCGATTTCCCCAGATGTTTAAGCGCACAACCATGATTACAAGTAAAGGGAGACGCACAAGCTCTGCGACTGAAATAGGATTACCGATGGGCAACGATTTCTCGGATACTAAATCTAGTAATGGGAGTACACCAGGCGGGGGTGGGAATGGCGGGACATCGTTCCCGGCGAGTGAGAACGATTTATTGCCTGGGGAGGAATATAAACATCTATTAACGCCATCTTTACCGTTCGATCCTGACTTTTACGAGACGTTTGCGACGCTGTGCGATGTGTTGATCGATTGCTATACGAGGTTGATGAGCTTAGTATCATCGCCAAAAGAGTGTAGCCCGCAGATTGCGGAAATGTTTACAAAGGCGGATGCTAGAGTCAGGAAGATCATTGTCCAGGGAGTCGTGAAGGAGTTTGAAGATAGCAGCAGGGGTGGAGTGAAGAGTGAGGTCGCGGGCGTGGGAAGGGTGGTTCTTGGTGGGCTTATGTGAAGAATATTGTTCATTTTGCATTTTTTTGGGTGGATTAACGGCTTGATACCATATGAATATTATGACGGGTTAGGAACGGAGGAAAGAGCAACGGCATTTGCATATATCTGCATTATTATATCATTTTCAAAGTCTGGATTGTAATTTAGATGGGGGCCAATATAATCTTATTGCTGAACACAGGTATAAACAAAAGGAAAAAAGCTTTTTTAAGTTCATCAGACACCATAACGCAATTGTGGTCATCAAATTATGAGCCGCTTTTTACACGGCTCAATTCAGTGCTTGACTCTATTTGGTAATCATCACCTGAACCGCTTCATGATCGCAACAAAGTCCAGCTCCTTCGACAGAGCTTCTAAGATGAGTGACTTCTGACCAAGGACGACTCTTTTGGTGAGAAAAGAGTTAGAGTTTGGTGTCCCAATCATTGGTCGACATCATCTTTGCTTTCCTATAAGCTATAGACTCAAAAATGTAATTGAACTTCTCGCATCAAGAATAAGCCCCATCGAGTTACTTCCCCAGCTTTGCAGCAAAGGAAAGCAATCGCATAACTATCGATCTCGACGAATAAGCCTCATCTACCATTAGCACCCCTACCTCAACCAAGAACATGTCTTCTACCTCCCATAACCCGTCTTCAACCAGTCAATTGGAAACATTGCAAGGAAGCTCGGACTCATATCTTCATCCATATGGTCTCCGAAGCTCTGAATCCAATTGTCAAGAAGCTTCAAGGTAAAAGTACAAACGGCAGAAGGATGTATGAAATTGAAGGTAAAGAATTGGTAGAAGAGAAGCCGCAAGTGCTTCTATGGCGGCGCGTTTCCGCAGTCCTAACTTTTAGAAAGTAGGGTGTCCGGGGACTTTCTCCCAAAGCATTAAAGTGAATTGAAACATCGATGAAGATATTTCTGTGTGTGTACTTCGAATGCGATTCTTTGAGCGAGAAGTTGTAGAAGAAAAGAGGAACAGAAAATTCCCACGATGAAAATTTGAATTTTGTAGGAAGTTTGTGCGGCCGCTAGTGTGCGTCTAATTAACTTCATTAGCGTCGATTTTCTACATGAGCTCTGAATGGCTTGGGCTGGAGAAAGCGGCCGTCTTTTTTAGTTACGTGCAAGCAAGCAACCGTGGAATTCAATTGTTCAACAGAAAAAGAAAAACGCGAACGAACGCGAAAGAGTTTACTTTTCCGAGGCGGCGCAGGAGATTGAACTGATTTTGCAGATATTCTATAAGTAAAAATGTCCGGATTATTTGGTACAGCGGCCACCACCACCTCGACGAACGCGGCCAATACTCTCGGTGACCTCTCGAAAGATATCCCTCTCAATAATCCTCCAGAGGATAGTATTTCCGATCTTTCCTTCTCGCCAGTTTCCGAACATTTAGCTGTCGCATCATGGGATAAGAAAGTGAGGATTTATGAAATTCTGTCAAGCGGGCAGAGTGAAGGTAGGGCATTATTCGATTTCGAGGGGCCAGTCTTCAGTTGTCACTGGTCAAAGGTATGTATAAGCATAGTTGGGGCCCCAATAAAGAGTATGCTGATGATTTGGAATAGGATGGAAAGAAAGTAGTAGGCGCGGGAGCAGACAAAACTGCGCGTGTGATGGATCTTGAAAGCAACCAGACAGTATCGCAAGTCGCCGCGCATGATCAACCTATAAAGGCCGCGAGATTCTTCACAGCCCCTCAGACAAACGGCGAAATGCTTGTAACCGGATCCTGGGATAACACCATTAATTATTGGGATTTGAGAACTCCCAACCCGGTCATCTCGGTGAACATGAATCACAAAGTCTATACCTTAGATGTGCAGAAGAACGTTTTGGTTGTTGGGACCGCAGAGCGATTTATCAACATCGTTGACTTGAACATGCCAGATAAGATTAAAAAGACCATTCAGAGTCCGTTGAAATGGCAAACTAGAGTTATTAGCTTATTCCCCGATGCGACTGGCTTTGCTGTTGGCAGTATTGAAGGAAGATGTGCGATTCAATATGTTGAAGACAAGGACGCCAGGTATGCAATCTTGCCCCATGAACGTATCTTCACGAATTTTACTAACTCATCGAAGTATGAACTTCTCATTCAAATGCCACCGCGATCCACCTTCAAACAACATGACCAATGTCTATTCCGTGAACGCGATATCATTCCATCCCATCCATGGCACTTTCAGCACTGCTGGATCTGACGGCACTTTCCATTTCTGGGACGGGATCGCCAAGCATAGATTGAAGGGCTACCCAAGCGTTGGGGGAACCATCTCAGCTACAGCATTCAATCATACAGGAAACATCTTTGCCTATGCCGTTAGTTACGATTGGAGTAAGGGATATTCAAGTAACACACCGCAGTATCCAAATAAGATTATGTTACATCCCGTGAACGCGGATGAGTGTAAGCCCAGACCAAGTGTCAAGAAGAGGTAGATGGCCGCACTACCATTCGAGAATGTCGCGATCGGAATTCGGAGAATGAAAACTACAGATATATGGGAGAGGACTCCAAGGCTCGAGTGAATCTCCGATCCTTTAAAATGTCACATGGTTCAGTTGGACATACCATTTAGTCCTGGGTCGAGCATCGCCAGATCGGAACCAAAGATAGCACGGAAGATGAGAGCGGGAGGCCCCAGTCATGGGAGAGAGAAGTTATTAGGGAGGAGTTAAGGACGGTTACAAAGCGATCAATACCAAAAATTAGGTCATATAGGTAGTAATGATATGAAGTGTATTCAAAGCCAACGAATGTATTACTCACGCTTGTATCCCGGACTGTAACACGAGCATACACGATTCCATTTAGGAGTAATTGTACTACCCATCAATATTTCCATTACCATTTCCACTTAAAACCCCAAGTTCCCACAATGCAGTTTTAATTGAAACAAAGTCTAGAATAGGAATGGTAACAGTCCGATCGTCTTGATCCCAAAATCTCCAAAAGCGCCCGTACTGATGCTTATACGATTAAAGAGAAATATCCGTCTTGCCACGCCTTCAATTCATCAAGATTGAAATACACTATGAGTAGCTCTTTTGTTTCCCCTTTCCATTTCCATTCCTCTTTCCGGTGCCCTCGTCATCGCTTGCGCTTCCAACGCTATATCTATCTCTATCCATATCATCTGTAGGCGACCTCACATGTAGTTCATCCAATTCACTTTCATCAAAATCCGCTGCCTCCACATCTCGAGCATTTCGCTTGTTGCGGAAATCTTCTAGACCTGCAGCTCCCCTTGAACCACTTCTCGCGCCTGCTAGAGCCATTGGAGTATCGCCTCCGAAGATTCCAGCGTAGCCGGCACGCTGGCGTCGTTCGCGCCAAATGTAATAGCCCCATGCTGAGGCAGCGATAATGACAATGACTAGGACAATCTCACCGGATTTGTAGTAGGCATTCCATTTCGCAGCTTCCAGACGCTCTTCCTCCGCCTCGGCGGCAGCGGTACTATTGGGATGGCCACCGACAGATGTTTCCAAACCTTTCTCGCCGTCAATACGACTATCGGTTGGAGCTCCACCAATACTAGCGATATCCACTTTCATGAATCTATCGAGCATATCTCGGGTACGTCGAGCATAATCGAATGGTACCATGTGAGAGGAATTGTAGAAAAGGACATATGTTAAGTTGCGTGCCTCTTGCCAGAATCCCGCTGGCTCGCCTTCAAATTCCCAATCTCGTCGTGGTGCCCAAGTTCCTGATCCAAGTTCAAAACCTTTGCCCCCGTTCCATTCCATATTGCTGATCAATTCTTCAGTGCCAATGTGGTTGCAAATCAAATCCTCAGCACCGGAAAATAATATCGTAGGGACTTCTGCAAGTAGTTCCGGTAGAATCTGGATAGAAGGCCTAGAGTTCGCGGCTCTAAAAGCGCTGCCAACAGCACCGTTACACTCGGTCCACCCGGTCCTCTTTTCGGGCGAAATATGAAGAGCTGCAACCACATCCGATCGGCGAAGGTAAGGAGTGACATTGACCAAATCAGGAGGCCAGTTCATACCACAGCTTGGGTAGGAGTCCTTCAATCTCACATCATACATATTGTAGCATTGCATATTGCCATCGGAGCCTTTGCTTTGCGTAGTCGACAGAATTTCTTGCAAGATTTGTTCGCACTGGCTGTTATCAACCTTGTCTCTCCCACCGTTCTCGTTCAGCATTTTGGTGCAAATAGCTTGTTGGGATTCCAGTTTCTTTGCCTTTTCACTATCCTTCTTGACCAGCCCCTTCTCGTACGCGAATGGAAGATAGGACATGTATTGTTCGACTGGTGAAATCCACCCATTACCAATTAGCATTCCCTTGACTGGCCACTTGTGTTTCGCGTCAGGCTTCTTGTTTCGTTCGAGAATCGCTTTTGTGATGTAGGGAATGTGCTGTCCCGCATAAGATTCTCCCGCAAGGTATAGCTTTAAAATAATCAGTAATCCACATAGAAATGATTGAATGGGATTATGCTCACATCATCATGCTCATACTCAGGAAATAGCGCAAACCATTTTTCCAAAAATTGGACGAATTGGTCTGCCATCTCCGGCAAATCATGAATGTAGCTGTCCGAGTCCACGAAACTGAATCCTGTTCCTACCGGATTATCCACGAACATAACATTCGCGAATTCATCCCACGATCCTGGATTGTATTCGAGTTTCGGTCCATTAGATCCATCCTTGACTCTGTAAGGTCCAATCTCCATTAAAGCTCCATCCTCAGAACTGCAACCCGGGCCACCATTCAACCAAATTACCGTGCGCTGTTTGTTGGCAATGTGTCTATTTTGAAAATGCCAAAAGAATATATTTCCGTGATGCTCAGGGGTGACCTCAATATGTCTGTAAAAGGAGTGTGAGCTAGATGTGGTAAAATGTAATGTGAATACAACTTACCCAGCATGCATCTTGAGCAATGGCCCAGCCGGAGCACCCGGCAGGGAGTGAACAAAATAATCCCCCGCGGTTTTATCTGCTTGGCCCACGGAGGGCATCAGCGATACAGACAATAATCCCCATATCGTCAGCAAGGCTGAACTGGTCTTGGAAGTCAGAGATCGCATTGTGGATAAAGACGGCCAATTCGATACAGACAACCCAGAAACGGGTACCTCAGAAAGGTGTTTGTGAGAATCGCGTAGTCGCGAAGTTCGAATATGCTATCATCCACCGATGGTATTGAGATGAAAAGTAGAGATTACTTGAATGTGATAGATTGTGGACACAGTTGGTATTGACTTTGTCTTTGGGGGAATCGGCGGCTTTGTTGTTACTGATACAAGAGTGATTGTTAGGGACACCCTGTATCGCTAGATTCTGTACACGGCTATTGGACCCTAGCGAAGTGAGACTAAGTGAGACTCTGTGAGAGGAGAGGAGAGGGTCGGAATGCTCAAGCATGGATTTTCAGTAGAGTAAATTACGAAAGCAATGTGTGTCTTGAAGAACTTTGAAATTACATTTATCATACATACCAAAGAGCTCAAGAACAGACACAGCTCCCATGAAGCAGTGTACCAACCATAGCAATGATTTTTTCCGAAAGTTTTCGTTTTCGTTCTTCGCCGACTTCACAAAGAAAAGATCTCCAGCTCCTCACCTTATTGTGACCCATTCAGTTTCCTCTTCTACGGAATCCGAATTCTATTGTCTTTGTAAAGCTCCATCTAGGGTCGAGAGTGTTTCGCATATTCATGTACTGCGAACCTAGGCTCTAACATCGAGTCCCGCTGTAACATGTCCCGGACCTTCATCGTAGGTATGGTAAGCTATTCCTGGCCCTTGCGGTGTCTTCTCAAACCCAAACTTCTCTGCTTTAGTAAAAAGAGAATTGAACTGTTGACTTTGGTCCAAAGATGCTGTTATTTGTACTTTTTTCTATCATTCGTTGCGCTTTTTACACCTCCTATGTTCAGACTCTTGGCGAAACAGCGTATTCGCCTACTCAATGATAGCTCAAGTGAGCCTTGTTCTAGATTTGCAGGGCGACGTTTGACGAGAATAATAATCCCTTATATAATACAATTTCTTACGCCTTCTGTTGTCCACCTAGAGCTATGGAAATGATGTGATAGCATGGCATTTGCATTACATTTTGCCACTGCCGCGCTAATGGTTTTGTATCTAGGTATCCCGCGGAACTTCCACAATCTTGCCTCCTAAAACATATCACCAAATCCCTTTTCTGTGTCCTTTTTAATAAGTTCAACCATCCCCTATATCCTCAGTCAGTCTTTTGCACATGAACAACACATGGCGAGATTTGCGAACTTACCTCTGGCATGATGGGCTTTCCATTGGCGTCCTTGACATAGCGAAAAGGCATTTCTGTACTTTCGTTCTTGTTGACCCGAAGTTCTGGATAGTCAATGTATGGGATCTTGTCTAGCGGGACTACAAATAAGTCAGCATAAACTTTCAGAAGTAGGAGCTCGGTCGGATCAGCTGACTTTTATCTTGAGTAACCATTCTTGTACAACGAACTGCGGTATCAGTAGTCAGTTGGATGGGGCCAAGCCGACGGCCTTCAAATCCTTTCTTTCTCAGTTCAGAAGTTCGATCTCTAGGTGGGTCATCCCCTAGAGCACAGCACATCAGCAACTACTACATGCAGATAAGGTAATGCGGTGTACAAACCCAAGATTCCACCAAAAAGGAAAACATCAAAAAGGTCTCCATCTTCTGGACTCAGTTCCTTGGTGGCTGATGGATCAAGCAAGCAAACACGAGACTTATTTTCCGCATATAGGGTTTCGACACTTTGGCCATCTGCTGTGAAACCTGGCACGGCTTTCAAGACGTCGGGTATGGTCAAGGTGGGAGGTATTGACGACAAGCAAAACTTTGCACCAGCTTGATTGGATTCCTTAGCTATGGTGATGTATTCAAGCTCAGACCATGGGCCAAGCTCCTCGTCGAGATGCTCAACGATGTAGGTTTTTTGGGCCATCTTTAGATAGATGTCTTAGCTAGATACTGAGATTCAAACTTTCAGGTCTAGTTAACAAAAGACCAATAGGAATTTAAGTGCAAGGGTGAAAAGGAGTCAACGCGGGATAGATGGTGGGATAAGTTCTGGTTCGTTGCGGGGTAAAAAAGTCTTAAGGGATGACTAAATGATCGATGATCATATATGATGATTGATTGGACTCTGACTCGTGCTCACGACAGACTGCCCCTTGTGCAAGGACTTCCAACTTGAAAGACCAAAAGATGTGCGGGGATTTTTGATGAAATTAATCTCGTGATTGTATATTGAGTAGTTTGAGGCCAACCGATTTAACTTTGCCTTAAAGTCCTCGGGTTGATCTTTGCGTATCTAAATATTGTAGAAGAGGGTGTATGCGCGGCCTACAGGGGAAAAAAGGAAGAAGATGATTAAGATGATTGAGATGATCCTGTATATCCTTTGATACAATCAATTGGTGCAACAGTGTGATGAGGGCGATACAAAAAAGATATCGATTCGAGACGGGAGTTAAACGTGTACGTACATTGATGATTTGGGATATAATATGATCTTCTCGCTCTATCCACTCGTGGTGCTCTTTTTCGTTGTTCAGCTGTTCAATCAATTCTCTTTTTTTTCTTTCCAGGTAAAAACTTAAAAACTGGAAGGTCTGGATTGTCTAAATTCTAAATTCTGCATGAAATTCAATTGTCCAAGTCAAGCGAGCGAGAGAGAGAGAGGAAAGAAGAAGAAGGGACGGAACCCCACCATAACGCTATCTAGGATCGGTCGGTCATTCTGAGCTGTTCGTGCTGTTCGTGCTGCCCCTTCCCCTCTAGAATATTTGAATATTTCATTCCCTTGTTTGTACAAGTTCCATCCAAACTCTTACCAAATTCGTAAGAACTTTATTTCTCCATCCAACAGATCCAAGAGCCATCAACCGTTACTCAATCCTCTCTCTATACAGTCATTCAAGTCTATCTTTCTATTTGATTCACTACTTTTACATCTACTTCTACTTCTCCTGAGCCCACTCATTAGCCACATTTTCACACGCAATCGCTCGCAGTACGGTTGCACCTTGGTTATTTAAGTGTAGATCTTCTGACGACAAAGAAGAGAGAGTAAATAACCACTTGATTCGAAAAAATAATCTCGAACTTGATACGACTACAACAAGTGGACAGTCTATAAGTCCACCAACCCCCCTTAATCCGAATTCAAAAGAGGTTCGGCGGAAACTCATCTTCAAGATGAATCCTTTACAAAAGAACAAGATCGACATTGCAGTAAGTAATATCTATTTTATTTACCCTTCACCCAAGTTACATTTATCCAACCCACCCAATATACTAACTCTACGGCCTCGTAGTCCCTTTCCCCTGATGAGCAACGACTCTTCCGTCTCTATGGCAAACTCCCCAGTAAAGCCGACCATCTGGCCAAACAACTCAAGGAACGTAAATATTTCGACTCCGGCGATTATGCACTCTCCAAAGCTGGCAAAGCATCTTCCGTCGATACCGGCAGCGTCGGCTCTGAACATCCCGTCCCAGAGAATATTCCACATCTCTCATCTCCAAGCGTCAGCAGCGCCGCACAAGGTGGTTCTGGTAACACAAATGTAGGACCCGGATCTGCACATCATGGCAGCATCACAGGACTGGGATTGGGTCAGCAGAGTGGAAGTCCTGTGAAGGAGAGCAGTTTTTTACATCGGGAGACGAGTATCGATGAGGCAGATAAGAAGAATGATGGAAGCGCACAGCAACCAGGAGATGGTAGTGTTAGTCCACCGCCTGTCAAGGGAGGCATTCCAATCAACGGATGAAGGTGCTGTGGAGGTATTTACTACGTGTGCGTCTGCGTGGGATTCGGCGTTATATGGGGCTATTCAACGACATGATGATTGATGGTTTAGGATGATGCGGCATTCTCTGTACGTGCTCGTTTTTTATGCCAGCTATGATAGTCAGGCAATATGCCAATGCGAAACGATGAATTTAGTTAGGATTGTCAATGCATTTACTGCATCATGACATTATCTTTGTGATATCGGGATAAATGAACTTGGTGATTTGGTTCTATGTCTCTTGGATCTATCTAATCTTTTGGTTTCCGACACGGGATAACGCTTTTAAATAATACTTTTCATGTCATTTGTGGACATCACAAATCAACTGCTGCTCCTGCCATTTTGCTTGCTCCTTCGAAAGTCTTATTTCCTCCGATGAATCCTGCTGCGTGAACAAACACACCTCCTGGGATACCAGTAATTTCAGACAGTTCCTCGTCTCTGAAACCTCTCCATGCCTCTGGCAACGGTTTCCTACTCTGGAAAGAGTCTTTACTGGCTGGCACACATTGGATTCTCCATTTCGCGTCTGGAGCTGTGTTTTCGGGGTAGAGAACGTAGAGTATTTGGTTTTCGCTGCTCTCTTCATCCTCAATTGTGTAAAGGTGGTCCTTCCATGGGACAGATTGGCCTTCAAATACCAATATCCTTCCCTTCGGATCATACTGCAGACGTTTGGCATATGCTTGTTGAACAATGGCTCGAGCTGGTAACCATGACTTGGCGTAATAATCCAAATCTCTTGAGAATTCTTCGCCAATCCTGGTGCTAGCTACCAGAAATTTCTTATCTTCTGCCTTTTGTGCCTCGACTGGATCAGAGGGAGCGGGGTCATTCCAGTTTGGATTCAATCTGCCAACCATAGCACCTAATGAAAATGATCCATCACTGAATTTCTTCTCTAATCCTGCAGCGGAAATAGCCTTGGGGTCGTAGACAGAGATACCATTATCATGAGCATCAAGTGCTTCAATAAAGCTCTGGTAAATCTTCTTCCAGATAATGTCAACTTCCTCCGCATCTTCGGAGACACCTAAACGTTGTGCAATAATCGCCTTTCCATAGTGCATATACACTAACCCCGCAGAAGAGAGTTTGGTAGGACGGTCTGGGAATGTAGTATCGAAAGTACGTTGGTGATGGTCATATCTCTTGGTTTCATTATTATATTCACCCCCCACATCAACAACAGTGTGGCAAGTTTCTAGAATTTTAGGATCCCGAGTCCGAATAAGCTCTGAAGGTTGATAGGTGGGAAGAAGGCGAAGCATATAAACAGCTAAGGCTTCATCCGCGTGAAAATGGCCATTGTGGGTACCGATGGTGACGGGAGAAGTCTTGAGTCTCTTTGCTGCAGTTTCCGCCATTTTAATTGTACTTCGAAGCATTCAGAATACGACAGGATTTATTCTGATATGTTGGTGGTTGAAAAAGTCTAAAGAGGGGTCCAAGTTTCTCCATTATTCAAATCCTCCAAAACTTCCGACTAAGCTAAATAAAGCGTAATAATCAAGGCGGTGCGATGGGCAAAATCCCCACATCAACCTTAGCTTTTTCACACGTGCGTTGTCATCCCTCTAACAATAATTTGCCCACCATCTTCATTTCCCAAAATTTACCTTTACCGGTACAATAATTCAAATAATTTGGAAACTTTCGGGGACACCTGGACCACCTGGAATACCTTGTCATTGTCATCATTTCTCTGCCACAATCTATCATTCATCTTCTGTGACAAAGATCTGCCCGCCAGAAACTATAAGAGCTCCTCTTGCTAGAATATTTTCCCAACTTTGTCTGTCAAGTTGTCAACTTTCCTGCAGGATTCTATCAGGAAAACCAGGCACAATCGGATCAAATTCTGTTATTGGAAGATTCCCGTCGTTGTATGCACACGACAAGCACAATCATTGGATCATTATATTTAAGTAGGGCTACAGATCAAGGTGACATCTGTCTTCCTTGCTATTCAGATCCCATTTTCCTGGAATTTGTAGGCAATTATCTAGAAGTTAATCACCTTCATAGCCGATTCCGTTCTCTTTCGGTACTTCCCTCAATATAGGATTCATGCACGCATGAATAATTATATCACTTTCCCTGCGACGATTAAAAGAGACTGCAGAGGGTAATTTGGGAGGGGAATTTAATACATTGGTCAAAAGACGTCATAGCAGTGAGCTTAAGCGCTTTTTAGGCTCAATATACTTCTCAAAACAGCATTCTCATTGTTGAGCAGAAGCTGGGATATCGAGAGTCACACGCAGACAAAACAGGGGGTGTCCAACGCGACATTGCGAGCCTACCAGGACAAAGATATAATCCGAACTTCTGATAAATTTAAGCTGGGCGCGCTTCCAAGCACGCGCCGGCGCCGTTTTCGCCGATGTGGTTATTCCGAGCTCTTTCCTCCGCGACCTTTCTCCTATCAATAATCCTCTCCATACCTATAGCCTTCGATGTTGGAGGTCGAGAATGCGGCCTGGCATTCTCACTCGCCCTTTTCGAGTTTTACTTGTTCTATTCGACGCTGAAATTAACAACACCTGAAAATTCAAGGATACGATGGGCATTAATACAGATAATTGGATGGTCGCAGTGGATAATACTGCCTACATTGTTAATATGGAGCATGAATCGATTTGCCGTGGACGCTGACAGTGATGGGGGCTGGGTCAGTAGGACCTTTGATGGCAAGCGTGCGAAAGATAAGGAATTGAGAGAATGGGTGTTTGGCTATGGAGGTCTTCTTGAGATGTTGACAGTTGGAACATGGGATAAAGTGCTGAGATATTCAACACCATTGTAAGTAGATGGTCATCCTTTATGTAGTGGCTTCCCGGGCACTGAAAACTCTCCTTGCTAGTTAAGGAGCCTCTACATGCAAGACAATCATCCCCATTATCTTCCTCAAGACTAACAGTGTAATAGATTTCAAATGGCAGAAGGTTTTTGCTCTCTTTTGGTCATCCAGGCAGCGGGTCAAATCACAAGATACCTCGTAAATCGCAGAAGTGATACATGGATGGTATGTTCTGAAGCTCTCTGTTGTATATTTAAGCTCACCAATACATTAGATTGGGCTACTTGTGCTATCAGCATCAATTATTTCAAGCGCTGTCTATTTCTTGCTCCGCATTACCGGATTTCCACAGATCAGCAACGTTGATGCTACACTTATAGGCATTACTATGACTTGTGCAGTCTTTCTGTGTGCATGGGGTATCGGAAGTGGTAGAGGAAATCCAGTGGAAAGCTCGCTACTGTTCGCTTATTGCACACTTTGCATATACCAAATATTCACAGACTACCTTCCATCGGTCACGGATGAGATCCCTCAAGCGCCGGTACAACCCGACTTTCCACCATTTCCTCCTATTATCATGGCTTCGTACTCGACTCTTTTACATGTTTTGTCAACATTGCCATCTTTTGTACATTCGAGCTTCTACTTCCTTTACGCAGCCTTTCAGACCATCACTCCATCTATTCTTATATCTCTCGCTTTCCGGGTATTTGTATTCTATGCGGCGACCCGGATTATACCAGCAATCCGTGAGTCCGGTGCTGGAGCTCTATCTCATGATCCAGGTCTTGACGACAATGACGGAGAGGGCAAAATCTTAGGGCTACTAAGCTGGTTTAGTCCCTCAATTTTGATAGCCGTTTATACTAGCTTGCTAATGCAACATTTTTCTACTGTAACTTCCGAGGGAAATTTGGGCGAATGGTGGATGATGCAAGGTGGTAATACTGGTGGCAACATCTGGCGATGGATCAATGTGTCAGCAACCATGGCTCTTTATGCATTGGAGCTCTACTTGGCCAAGGAAGATATGGACGGATCCCTTACTGGGCATTGGAAAATTGATTGAAGAATTACTGGAGAAGGCAATGAGATAGCATATTTCATGTGTCGGGGCTGGGTACCCGGTCAATCATGCGACGGTGCGACGTCGTAGGGGCCAATAGCAAGATGTAAGACATCTAGAACGGCGGAGGCGGCAAGTGAGGACTCCCCGAATCTATCGAAGAATGACTCGAATCAAGCGTCTGAGGGTGGGGGGAATATAATTGCGATCCGAGTTTAGCATAGCGTGGCGTTTACAATGGGCAGATCTATCGTGGGCCCTGAAATATGGAGTGGAGTGAGTGCAGCTTATGCAGCTCCCGGTGGTGTCACTGATGCATCGGACTTGGAGCGGAGCATAACGTATTACTTAGGGATAGCCTTCTGAGAGCAAAAATGATCTTATCACCAAGTCCTTTCTTTCTTCCGGATAAGAATGACAACACATGAATATGATATTCATGTCGAAATACCCAATTTGACATGTTTTATACTTGAGATTTGTGTCCAGCCATTGATTTTGAGATGACCAACTTTTTTGACATTCTAGAAGCCAGTCGACATCGAAACCAGGTCACCTAATCAAGTGTGGATGATATAATTTCTTTAAAGTGAAAGTAAAGTATCCGGCGGCATTGATCAAGGGGTCCCAATACCAAGGATACCAAGAAACGCAGCAAATATACCAAGAAATGCAGAAATGCAGAAGTGCAGAAAATGCCGAAAATGCACCAAGAAATGCAGTGCCAACATTGAAACCTTAAATTTTCTGAAGCGTTTAAGATATCGCCAAGTGTATATGGAAACTTGGGAAGCAAGCCTCACTGTACTTTGTATTCTTTTTTAATTATGGTATGTACTGTATGTATGGATGAATGAATGAATGAATGAATGAATGATGTTTGATGTTTGATGTTTGAGAGGTTAGAGGGGGAGTATAGTGTGTGATGATGGGATGGATATGGAGATTTGTGGATTGGGGGTTGGGAAGTAGGGGAGATAAGAGAGGAACTATTGGTAGGGGATGGATGGATGGATAGATGGGTGGATGGATGGATGGGTAGATGGATAGATGGATAGATGGATAGATGGATGGATGGATAGATGGATAGATAGATGGTCGTGGTGATTAGATTCAGATTCATGGAGAGGGACATCGATTTTGATGGTAAGGCTTACTTTTAGGTTTCGGGAGTTGGTTGGTTGGTTGGTTGGTTGGTTGGTTGATAACCCGGTAGTCTTTTGTTTGTTTTAGAGGGTCTGTTCTATCCTATCTATACATCTACTATAATCTATGTAGTAGAATGTAAGGTCATGTATGTGGTTGCATGCCATAAAATGTAATTGATTAATTGAGAAGAACAGTTCAGGTTGAAAATAGAAATGTTGCTCAATCAAATTCACAAATCAAAACATCTCCGAGAATTTCCCGATTCTTAACCCCATACTCCGTACATATACTCTTTTCTGCTTCCCTGCTTAGCGTCTTCAGACTCAACAGGAGTTTACATGATGGACTGACTACAGAGTATGTATGGTAGTATGCATGACTTTAGCCTTATTCTCTCTTGTTCTACTGTACCTACTGCCTAGTATCTAGTATCTAGTATCTAGTATCGACACTGTGACATTTTGTGTCTACGAAACCGATAACTACTGCATCTAAATTCCCATTCGAATATTCTCAATCCTTCGAGAGCATTGTTACATCCATTCCCGGAGTTCCGGACCCTCTCTTCCTCTCGTTCTCTGCCATCCATGAACTTGGATTTACAAGCAAGATCAGCAGATGGCTCACTCCGTCTCTCCATCTTCCCCTTTTCTATCAATAATCTTGGGAACAATTGGATTGAGGTGATGAGGATGAGTACAGTAGGTGAATTCTCAACAAAATCCCAAATGATGGCCTACTTGGTAAACTTAGTCAGTCAAGTCAATAATAAATAAATATAGAAAGTCATGTTTATCTCAGGGGCGGTATAGAATTGATAAAGCACGTGTAAGGGTGTGTAAGGGTGTGCAAGGGTGTGTAAGGGTATGTATCCACTTTTTATTGGTCGATCTTGTCCCCACTCCATCGAATGAATTACTGTTTTCTAGTGAAGGGGGTGAAGGGAAGGGAAGGGAAGGGGAACTGCCGAATGAATGTCATGTCATGAATACCCAGCAATAATGCGCACGGACGGATCTTTTTAATCCTGGTTGGAGGATGTACAGAGTAAATACCTAATCTCGTATCTATGCTTGGAGTGAAGTCTTGACGAGTTGGGAGGGAGGGGGACTCGGGAGAAGGAAGAGCTTAACCCCGTGTTATTTTTGTTATTTTATTATTTTTATTGTTTTATTGTTTTATTATTTTTATTGTTTTATTATTTTTATTATTTTTATTATTTTTATTATTTTTATTAGTTTTATTAGTTTTATTATGATTATTATGATTATTGAAGATGTGAAAAGAAGATGTGAAAGGAAGACGTGTTATTTTGGAAAAGGCTACGGATGTTAACTTCCTTGGCATTCCTTGTATCCATCTGACTAGGGTAAATCAAATCAGTCAATGTCAAGTCTTACTTCTTACAATGTGCATCAAGTGCATCAAGTGCATCAAGTGGATTTTTGGTAATGTGAATGGATATCAGCTTATCAAATGGATCAAAAGTCCGAACCTTGATGTTTGATAACTCAACAATTTGGCGTGATAGGGAGTATTCGATGAGGTACGTACGTATGCCACCGTGCATGAGGCAGTGAAGTAAAGTAAAGTAAAGTAAAGTACAGCAAAGTATAAAGAGATAGAAGAGTTGTAGGTACTGCATGATCTTTCTCTTCTCTCTTAACTTCCATCTACATCTCTCAATCTCAATCTCAATCTCAATCTCAATCTCAATCTGATATCCCATCCGATCCTATTCGTATCACCTTTGTACTCTTGTCCTCCAACCTTCGTATATCTGCATTCTCCCATTGGCAGAGCTTGAAAACGAGTGGTGCCACCAAAACGGAGATTCTTCAATACCATACATACCAACCACGTTCCAGCGAACCCTCAATTCCTGTGTAACCACTCAGATTACATTATCTACCTACCGACCCATTACTCCGCACCTGCTGCATACGACGATTCAGCTCTTGACAACTTCACATCTCTTCACTTAACCTTCTAAACTCATCAACTTACAATCCTCAATTCATCATCAAAATGTCTAGAGTTACTCCTCCCGTCACAAAGTTCACCCATGCTCTTCGTCGTAGTATCAGTACTACTTCTACTGTTGCGAGCCCAAGTGCCCAATTAAAAACCAAGGGTGCCAAAGCTGATGTATGTATACTCTCCAATACTCAATATCTTTTCCCTCAAATATCAAACCCAAAACTAATCACCTACGCAATAGCTCATCTCCAAACTATCCGCTCACGAGCGCACCATAACAACCATTCATCGACCTCTCCCACCCTCCATAAAAACCATCCCCCTCATGCAAGGATTCCGCACTAGTGCACCCCGTCCGGCGGCTTCCCCCTCCACACTCGACCATCTCATTCTCCCCCGTCTCCCCAGCGAATCCTCCACCACATTCTCAATGCGCGTACCCATCCTCCCAGATAATTTCAGCGCTACTCAATCCATAAAAGAGAGTATTGACACCGCGATTCCCAAACAGGAGATCCACGTCGTTAGTGCGTTGCCAGAGGAAGATTTCGCTGCTGTTAATGTATTGACTGAGGTGGTGGGTAATGAAGCAAATGCGAGTATGGATTTGGGAGAATGGGTTCAGGGTATTAGGTCGAGAGGTGAGGAGATTAAGGGGAAGTTTGTGGGAAGTGATGGTGAACAGGGGGTTCTTTCTGAACTGTGGATGAGTGTACGAGAAGATGTTTTTGGTTCGAAAGGGAAAGTTGCTCTTTGATTTAAGATTTAAGATACCTGATGAGATGAGGAAGATATGGGAAATCTAGGGAGTTTTGATTGATTGCGTTTTCTATTTTACAGTTTATATGGATGGATGGAAGGATGGAACCCGCTCGCTATGGATGGCTGGAGCTGGAGTTTCGTACTCTGATGACGTTATGATGATTCACTTTTTTGCTAGTTTAGTACTTTTGGGTATCTGCCTGCCCTTTTACTTAGGTACTTACTTGCTTTGCTTACTTTGCTTTGCTTTGCTAGTTGGCTGAATGAAAGTTTTTGAATCTCTCATTTTTGATGTTTCGAGTTTGATCGAATGTGAAGGTAGGTAGGTACCTTTTTTGTCTATGTCTACCTAGGTACTCTCGCTTTTTCTTCCTACCGTATTCATAGTAACATGATATGATATGACATACAAATCTTATAATAGCTCACTCAATCACTCACTCACTATAAGTAGTACGAAACAAGGAAGTGGGTGAGTATTTTCGTCTAGTAAGGGTAATGAGATGTTTATACTTATTACTCGGTTTTGGGGCTAATTTGGTGGATATCTTTTGTGGTATGTTTATAAGTCTGGATGGAATTCTGGGGAGAGAGAGAGAGAGAGAGACAGAGAGAGACACAGAGAGAGACAGAGAGAGACAGAGAGACAGAGAGAGAGACAGAGAGAGACAGAGAGACAGAGAGAGACAGAGAGAGAGAGAGAGAGACAGAGAGAGACAGAGACCAACGAGAGAATGAAATTATAAAAGTTATAACTTACATCTACAAAGAGATTATTGCAACCTTAAATCCTAGGATGTTTATGTATGTATCGGTTACCACATTGTTGAACATAAACCTATTCCTTCCGAGATACTAAAAGAAGAGTTGCATATCTGAAGTAGGAGTTTGTGACTATCATATTCCTAATCTTACGTACGTGTGTGTAGATCGAGGACAGAATTGCTTATTGTTAGGTCAAAATCGTAGAATCATCGAAGAGAATCTCTTCATCTAGTTTTTTCCCTGTCCATCATTGTCATGTATGTCTACCTAGTCTTTTTCTATATATTTGTTGTATATATAGTGAGGGGCAGAGTGAGGATATGATCTACTCGCTGGCTGGAAATATAGAAGAAAAACATGGAGGGTAATTTGGGAGTTTAGAATTCTGGAGCAATATAAAAGAGAATATCAAGAAAGTACTCGGGTAACGAGGATGGATGGATAGACATTCTACTGAATATCCAACTAGAGCTAAAAGAGAGAAATTATATCTTCCATGAATCATAATCTTACATAGCATAGCTTACAATATACACAACTAATTATCTCCATAATTAACATAAATAAGGAAAATATCTACCGACACATCCTCAAACCTATCAGCGCAATATACTAGGTAGTTGTGAGAAGGGAATATTGCACATCATAAGCTGAGCACCTCACTCGACCAGTTCCAACATCCCACCACATCAACCACCAAAAATATAAATATATCAATCAATCAACTAACTCACAGATCCGGTCTCCTCATTTCAGCATCCTATCACTCTGATTTACGATTCACGATTCACGATTCACGATTCACGATTCATGATCCATAACAGAAGATTCTTCATACCATTCATTCTGTTGCATATCTAAGGAGGGGTAGAGAGGGGAAGAGAGGGGTAAGGGAGTGGTTGGTTTATGAAAAATCTTAAGATACACGTAAGATTGCTAGTCTCCTATTGAATCTCTAGAGTGACGAGTCTAGAAAGGATAGTGGAGATATTTTGATTTGAACGAACGTACTCTAGCCTGTGACAGCTACGAGTAGTAGTATTATGTCTTATTGAATAGTTGGCTAAGATAGTCTCTACAAGTGTTCATCACATCACAACACATCCCGTCACATCACCATATATTATATCAACACACACACATCAGCACATCAAAAAAGACCACATAAACCTCCCCAAAACCGACGTACAACCAACAAACACAAACACAGATCAGCAAGTCGCACCCTCAAAATCCCAGAGAGGGATTAAATTTCAAGACAAGACGTTGTTAGGCCTAATATAGCAAGGTACGATGGTGATGGTGGATCTGTCTATCTGATCAGGAATCGTAGCTCCAATAATAAGACAACACCTCTTCGTACTTACAACTAGAAGCGTTTCAACGTTAAGAAGTGGAATGGATAGGCAATACCCCCGCCAAGAACACCGAGGTAAACGACGAGATAAGATCACGTAGTACGTGCAGAGTATAGCGGTGTCGATCTATCTTTGATAGGAATGGGAGGAAGTGATATGATATGATGTAATTGATAAGGAGGGGATATACTATACTATACTATATAGTGGGGAAGTGAGGGGAATGGAGGGAAGGGGGAGATCCGATCGTGCGAGCTGATGGTAGGGATTCGAGGGGTAAGGAGGTTTTGGTCATAAGAGGAAGTTTGTAGTTTTCTTCTTTGGTTGATGTGAATTGGAATGATTGTCCTTTATCCGCATGATTGATCATAGATCATAGAAAGGAAATATATGCTCCAACAACTATGAGAACATAAGTATGGTTATTCTAAAGTATGTATTTAATTTATCTCATTCAAGTGATTATAACTTGACCTCCCATGGAAGATCATTCACTTATCATTGCTTTTCCTGTGTTGCGTAACCTATTGAGCAACAAACCACATGATATACCTTGGTTCACATATATATGATACCATAAAATACCATAAAATTAATGCCAAGCCCCACAATGTGTACGTCCCTCTATGCATGACTCCGAGTCCAACCCTAACTCCACCTGTAAAGACATGACGCCAGAATAAAGTTCCTCAAATGAAGTGAAAGTAATTACAACTGAACATCATTGTTGAGAAGTCGAACCTCCTCACCTGGTTTGAAAGCAGGCATACCAATGTAGGGACAACCATCACAACGGAATGCATCACCTAAGCTGCAGTTCCCGCAGGACCCAACTTTCCCTTTGACTGTGAAATCTACTTCAGCCAAATCATCCGCATCAAGCTTAAGAGCTTGTAGCTGGCTATCGGCTGTGGCTCGTTTGTCTGCATCTTCCTTTGCAAGCTTTTCGGCCAAGCCACAAGTGCAATCTTTACATGCACGACGACGTTTCCCAGCTCTTGGAGCACACTCGGGAGCTAGATGATGTTAGTAGAGCTCAGAAGTTTGATAAATCCATTACGTACGGATAGCAAGAGGCTTCTTCATATCCTCCTCAGTAAGAAGAGTGTCCTCGTCAATTAATTCATCGTCATCATCCTCAGCATCAAAGTCATCACTAAAATCAATGAAACCAACTCCTTTTGGCACATCATTCTTTGGCACATCCTCCGTCATGTCCACACTCTTTCTCTTGCCAGGTACCGGTACCTCAACCGTTGAAACTGGAGGGCCAGCATTAGATACAGCCGCAACCTTGCTATTATCCTTTCTGCGAAGTCGCAGAGGGACTGCAACACTTGCACTATGATCTGGTTTGAGCATAACCCCTCCTTCTGCTACCAAACCAGCCAAGATAGCCTCTCGATATTCTGCACCATCAATTTCCTGGCCAAAGGTACCATCCTGTGCCTGCAACTTTGCACCTGTCTTCAAAGCTTGTGTAATTTTTCCAAATACATCTCTTGTCAAAAGTTCGGTAGATTGGACTCGTGTGCCATCGGCATCAGTGAGGATAAGGACTAAATCGTAGGTTGATTCTGGGAGTGTGACTAACCCTGCAGAGAGACGATCCAGCATCTGCAAGTCGGTAACACTCCTATCATGAGTAGCAAGAACATTTCTTAGCTTTTCCTCATGACTGGCAATAGAAGGAGGTGCGAGGAGTAATGTGCGAGGATTGAATGAAGTCGTCTTGGTGGTTGTACTTATCGGACTGAAATCGGAGGTATTGTCAATAGTGACAGAGGGAGCCATGGCGGGGTCGTGGGTGGCGATTAAATGCTCCCTTTATCTTCCAGATGGATAGTTTAATATTGTATCAAAGTATGCGACAAAACAAATGTTGAAAGAACGACTTATCAATTAGAAGAAAATGCGATATGAAAAGAATCGAATTTCACAGTATATCTTTTCTTTGGTAGATGATTTCAGATTTCTTATCAGGTTTGTCAAAAGGTTTCGGAGATGTTTAACTCCTGATAAATTCTTGATAATTCTTGAAAAATAATTATTAAGCAGCTTTTTCGACCACTCATAATGGAGGGAAATGGAAATTCTTCTACGGTAGCCAGAACTTGGATAGTAATTCTCGGCCAATCATAAAAATTGCCTTGAAAGATAGTTAGGTCAGCAATGGACTAGAGTCTATGGGGTCATATAATTGGTCAATGGTTCATTATTCATGAGAATTAATATTTAAATCGATTAGAGCGTCATACAATTGGTCAGTTATTGTTAGTAATAATAGAGATGCTCGAAATATCATGTCATCCATCCAGCCATTCTCCATTATTCATTAAAATATGTTCACATGAACTAGAGCGTCGTATCATTGGTCAATTATGATTCACTAGTACACTGCAATGTCGCACCACCCACACGCGCAATGGGCCGCTTAGCTTCCCTGCTTCCCATTAGCTTCCCATTAGCTTCATATTTCCCCGCATTACTGGGGGAGAGGTGAACTCCGATCGAATGATCCTTTGGTATCAGTTGACGTACCACTGAAATGAGCTGTTCTGTATGTTATGAGTGAAGGCGAGAGAGAAAGTAAAGGAGCAGAAGGTTCTCGTAGGTAAACAAAGAGAAAGCAAAACATTGATGGAGTCGTGTTGAATAATGTTTATCCGGTATTGAGCATTCATTGCAGCTGTGCGAGGTTTCAATTTCTCTATTCAATATACCTTCGTCACTGTTGTGTACAAGGTACCTCCCAGGCCATTTATATCTGCATAGTACATACGAATATTCCAAGACTATGACGCAAAGAAAGCGTGACTTGTGTTTAGGTGTGTACCTATTAGCCACCACAACACCTCATGTATGAACTTATCAAAGAGGGTACCTGAATACAAAACAGGTCGCGTGATAATTCTATAGAACTGAGAGGGGAGACGACCAATCTAACCGAATATTGCATCGCATTGCATTGTGATTCGTGAACCTTATTATAAACCTGTCTCTCTCATTGAATCATTCACACCTCAACCTATTAAAGAATCGAATCCATCGTCAACACATCTTCTTTCTGTCCAAAACAACTTTCAGAAATCCATTGACCTTTCCAACTTTTCAATCAACTGCCATCAAGTTCTCTTCTCTACCTTTCGAATATCATCACTCTACTTGACCTTGTACCCTTCTCATTAAATACCTTCAATCATTCATCAGTAAGTTTATCTGAAATCGCTTTGTTATACCCCGCCTTATGCGTAGCACTTGTCCTTGCAACCAAACTATCAAGTGCTCGATGAAAGTTTATCTATTCGATAAACTCTGGTACTTGTATGAACACATACTGATATTTGATGATATGCAGTGGGTAAATCACACAAGTACAATGATCGCGACCATGCCGGCCTCGCCGATGGTACCGCTCTTCCACAAGAGCATTTGCCTCGTTACTTTGCAAAGTCCGGTCATGTTGATATGGATCCAAAGAAAGCCAAGAAGAATGGTGCTGGCAAGGGCGGATGGTGTGTACTCCTTTAGTCTTCGCCTTACCGCTTGTGCACTTCCTCTTTATTGACTTCTTCGACTAACATATGCAAAACAGGGGTGTAGAAGGTGAAGAAGTCCAAGATGAGGGCTTCAATATGGCCAATGCTCGTCGTCGCTCCAACAGCAGTTCTTATACTGCCGGTCTCAAAGACTTCAAGACTAAATTCGAACAAATCGAAACCGAACCAGTTTTCGAGGAGAACATCCATGGTGCTTTGATGGAGGAACTTCCAGAGACTACTCGTTCCAACACAAACAGTTCGGAGGCTAGCAGTGTTGATGAGGATGTCAAGACCAAGTAAAATTTGGATCTTGATGAGGTGGATTATGGCATAAGTTACTACATGAATGTCATCTGTATGAGGACTGATGTTCATCTGCCGGCGGATCGATACAATTGCAATCTTCCCTCTTATGGACGGGTACATGGATTGGGGGGAATGAACGGAACGAAACGAAACGAAATGAAATGAAATGAAAATACACTTTGACCTGGCACCGATTTATAAGTCCAGATGTATCATCAGAGCTTCTCTTTAGCTATTTGTTATCAAAGGCATAGAAGGAATTGCCCAGATAATCTCGTGTTTCTGATTTATGTGATCGTTTATGTTGATGTTACAAGTACAATAATCCACTTAATCAAGAGCTAATATGTGTCCGCTCTCAAATGGTGAAAAGTCGTTATCGTGCAAGTTGGCATAACTACACCTCGGGTATTGGTCCTTTCGGATGTTGCTTTTTCACGGAGTTGTCATACCGATGTCCAGAAACACCCCAATAAATATTCACTCCTCCCCTCTTACTATCGTCGTCTTCCACTACACATCCATCTAGTGTGCATTCTCCAATTTACAACAGCTCCATTGTCAGAGATCAAACACAAAAGCAAACATACCTAGGAAAATATGCCATACAAGCTCAAGAACAGAAATGTTCTCGTAACAGGTGGAAGTCGGTACGTCGTCACCCCGCACTTCTCCACACTAATCATTTATCCACCATCCTTTCATTCAAAAGTATATTTTACTAATGACGAGATGGGACAGAGGACTAGGCGAAGTTATTTGTCTCAAATTCGCAGCGGAGGGTTGTAATGTCGCTATTAATTATGTTTCTAGCGAGGACAGGGCGAGGGAGTTAAAGGGGAGGATTGAAGAGGAGTGGGGTGTGAAGGTTGTTTGTTTGAGGGGGGTGGGTTGATTTTTCTTGTTTTAGATGGGGAATATGAGAGGAAAGCATCAGAGAGAGGATAGGATAAAATTTCGTGATGAACCAGGCTAATGGTCAAAATGCGGTTAGGATATGAGTCAAGAATCCGACTGTATCTCTGTGGTCAAGGAAACTATCAAGGAGTTTGGAGGGTTGGACATCATTGTATCAAATGCTGTAGGTTTATGGACATATCTTTTCCATTCCTTTTTCCTTTACCCCTTCTCCCACCATTCAAATCATCGAAGCTGATAAATAAGGGCTATACACGCTTCTCAAATTTCTCTGATCTCTCAGCCCCTACGGCAGAAGATTGGCAAAAATGCTATGATACGAATGTAGTGGCTCAGACTTACTTGATGAAAGAAGCACTGTCTACTTTTCAGGCGAATGAAGAAGGGGGATCTTTCATTATGACGAGCAGTATTGCAGGTATCGTCGCCGGAGGAAGTGAGTGTTGTTTTTATCTCTTTCCGCGATCATGTTTACTTGTCCTAGTGTAGGATATCTCGAACTTTCACAGGGAAGGTTTGATAACGAGATATTTGAAGAGATGTGATGGAACAAAAGCAAGTGAAGAGATAGTAGTTAGAGACGAGGCTAATGAGTTGAATGTAGGTTGTATGCCGTATTCGGTAACGAAAGCCGCTCAACTACATTTGATGAAATGTTTGGCTGCTACCCAGGGGCCAAAGGTACGGGTTAATGCTGTGTTGCCGGGCTTGTTGCTTACGGAATGGGTATGTTCTACACATTCTTTACTTTTTTCTAATCTCTGGATCTCGCTTTGGGAAGGTTATCTGGGAATAAGTAGTGGCCTTGATGAATTGGATAAAATTATAGGAATTATCGCAAGTGTCGTTTGTGGTTCGAAGTTTCATCCACAATTTTTTATATATTGCCTACTTGCCCCTTTAAGGTTATTGATAATGGAATCTACCACTAACATTACACAGGGGAAGAAATACTCCGAGGAAGATCAAGAGAAATTGAAGGATAGAGCATTTTTGAAACAAGTAGTAAGTATTTCTATGGTTGCTTCTTTCTTGTGATCTTTCTCACCCCTCCTGTATCACGAAAGGTCATCCCAAGGCAGAGTATACTAAAATACAAAAATGTAGACGGATATCGAGGATTGTGCCCAAGCATTTGTGGATATCGCGAAAAACAGTAGTATGACTGGACAGAAAATACAAGTTGGTGCGTATCTTATTTCATTCTTTCTAGGGCGACATGAGAAGGATTGAAAAGTGGTAGAGTCAATGCTGACCTTTGACAGATGCCGGACTTGCGCAGAATGTGTGAATCTCCGCATAGTGCTGGAAAAATGAGACAACTGTGGAAAAACGAGTTGGATCTTTGCGGAAAAGTAAGGTTCCAGTATGTAGTAAGCTTCAATATAATTAAATTAACACTATTGTTTCTTATTCTATAAACAATACCAATACTTATTTTGCTATTGGTAGAAAGCCAATCCCACGCAAGTACTCGACATTCTTACGAATGGCAGCTTCTACTCTTGACGAAGGAGTACCGGCTTTCAGTTCCTGTGGTATTTTATCCATAGGCATACCCATTTTCCCATGTTCCTTTTCAAGGTTATGGATTAGTGGCCATAGAGGATGGCTCTCGTGTTTAGAGTCAATATCAGCATAGATAGTATCCAACCATTCATCCTGTCTCAATGGCTCAATAATGTAACCGAAATGTCTCCCCAAGATAGACCAAAATTCACGCACGGGAAGACCCTCCGTGATTCCAACAACAGGATCGGACGAATCATTCTGTTTAGCGTCACAGCAATCCAACACAACTCTGGCTACATTATCGACATCAGAGATGAAAAGCCAGGAATCAGCATCTGCCTCATTAAAACTTCCAACCTCTATGCAACTCGCCACAAGTCTCCAGATAAAGTCATCAGTATTAGCAATACCCTGGTGCGGTGTACCAATAATAAAGCTAGGCTTTACCACGAATACGCGGTTATGATTCTGAATAGTAGTTTGAGAGTACTCTTGCACGAGAAGTTGCGAGATAAATTTCGTTTTAGCGTATTCGGTAGGAAGAACATTATTGATATGATCATCGTCCATGTGGAGATTCTTCTCTGCGAGCGATGGACCATTATAGCCTCCTGAGATATACACAAATTTCACCACAGATGGTGTTTCATTCATGATATTCAAGAGACTCCAAGTCGAATCGACATTTGCCATTTTCAGGGATGAGAAATCGCTATTCCAATGTACTTTTGCTCCACAGTGGATGATAGCATGGACTCGTCTAGAAAAGAGGGACTTTCCGGCCAGACAATCCCATTGATCGGAATTCAAACCGAGATGATGTTTTCCGAGATCTCCGAGCCACACTTCGATCTTTTCAAGATACGAATCTGTCCACCATCCTGCTTGCATTGCCATTTTCTTTACTCGCTGTAGACCATCCTTGAGATTCTTCGCACGCACATGTACCATGACTTTTTGGATATCCCTCCGAGCGCAGAGATGAAACAAAATCTGAGATCCGAGAAAGCCGGTTCCGCCCGTCAAAAATACATTCTGTATGGAAGGACCTCGTCCCCACTTATCCATCTGCTGTTTGTACATTTGGAGTTCCATTCTAAGATCGACAGATCTCTCTGCGCCACTTTGGCTTATTCCAACAGCTCTTAGCTCCTCTATATACTGTGTTACGCTTCGAATTGTTGCTTTTGGATGCAGTAGTACGCTGATGTGGAGCTTGACAGTGAATTCTTGCTTGATGAACATTATCAGGCTGATTATTTGGATGGAATCAAGACCGATTGCTGTCAAGGTAATGTCTTGGCTAATCAGCTTTGATTTGGCTTGGTGATCGTTATGGTACACGAGGGAGGCAAGTTTGCTGGATATTTTGAAACTGATTATGTTCTCTTTTGATATTGTAGTGCCGTTTTGCCCATTGGTATGACCGTTGGTTGTCCCATTGGTGGCTCCATTGATAGACCCATTGATGGGACCATTTGAAAGACCATTTGTTAGGATTGAATTCGCTGAATCGCGACTCAACTGTGTAAGCCAGAATTCCACAGCCTTGCGATTAATTTTTCCGGAAACGGAAAGTGGAATCTGCTCTACGGCAAACCAATGAGTCGGGACCATGTATATCGGTAGTTTTGATTTCAAAAACTGTTCAAGCTTGGCAATACTGAAGCCGGATGTTGCTAGTTGATGGTTGCTAACCAAGGAGAGGATATCTGTCGCCGAAGCAGGTTCCGAATCTGTATCACGAATTTGGATTATTGCCACGAGAGATTTTGCAAAAGCTCCGGTCTTGGGACTTGAAGCCATGGATAGCGCAACAGCGGGATAAGTCGAGAGATGATATTCCACATCTCCAAGTTCAACGCGCTGGCCGCGAATTTTCACTTGGAAATCTTTTCTCCCCACGAAATCTAGAGATCCGTCTGAATTATACCGTACAAGATCGCCCGTCTTATAGAAGCGTCGTGTTCTCGTCCCTAAGATTTCGGCCGGCCATCTTGGATTTTTGATAAATGCTGCTTTGGTTTTGTCCATATCTCCAATGTAGCCACGAGCTAGTGTTGGTCCTTCGACAAGTAACTCTCCTACTGCACCGATCGGGACGAGGCGATCGTGATCTTTTGGATCTACCAACCAGCATAGGGCCGATCCGAATTCTCGCCCAATGGTTGAGCCTCTGGAATTAGGCCTTAGTAAATTGGCCGTTGTGGGGGAGGATTCTGCAGGTCCGTAACAATTATAGAGGGTTACGGCATTAGCCCATCGAACCACATTCTCCTGCGTGACCGCTTCTCCACCCAGTGTCAACGTTTCAAGACATGGCAAATCTTCAGGCGAGATCAAGTTCGCTACAGATGGTGTAAAGAGCACCCAGTTAACTTGCATTGTATTCATGATGCCGATAATATTGCTTCGACGGTCATCTTCAGAGGGAGTACATACACATCCTCCGTAAATAAGTGTTGTGAAGATATCCATCATACTTACGTCGAAGGTATATGCAGCATATTGAAGGACGCGCGATCTGGAACTCCACCCAAAGGCTTTACCATGGGCCAGCGAACTTGTGGACACGGAGCTATGTTCCTGAACAATCCCTTTGGGCTCTCCAGTGCTGCCGGAAGTAAACAGAACAAACGCCGCATTATATGGCTTGATTCTGATCGATGGGCGATCCTGAAGAGACGCGTGGAGGGACGTAAGGAGAGCGTCTGAGACGCTAATAGTTTGTTTCGTGATGTCAATGAACTTCGATGCAGTTTGCGGTGATGTAATAACCAATTTTGCATTTGCCTTTCTGATGATAGCCTCTAGTCGTTCCTGGGGTTGAGACGGATCTAATGGGACGAATGCTCCGCCCACTCTTAAAATTGCAAGCATAGTCAATATTGCATACAAGGACTTTTCGAAACAAATCGGCACAAGTATCTCCGGCCCAACCCCATGATCAAGAAGATGACACGCCAGGATGGACGTTACTTTTTCCAATTCATGGTATGTTAATTGTCCATCCCAGGAGCATATTGCGGGGACATTGGGCGTCGATATTGCGTGTTGCAACACGAGCTCATGTACGCAAAGATCTATCCTCTCTGGAAAATCGGCTTCCCATCCGCGTAATTGTTGCAAATCTCGCTTCGTGATGAGATTGAGGCTATCTATGCGTTGGAAAGGATCCTTCAGGATACTTTCGATGGCTTTGGCACATGTGTGAGCTACATTTGTTGCGGCGATGGTGGACAATTTTGTCGAAAGGTGCTTTAGATATGCGTGAACTTTGGAATTACTACTGTCGTATCTTATATCTAGTAGTATCTCAATCTGGATATCGTGTTAGTCATGATATTCAACCGGCTCTTTTGTCGTACTTACATGATTTTCTGGCACATTTTGGACATCGCTACTACTTGGAATAAAATTAAAGCTCCCCGCACTATCCAATTCTTGAAATTGCAAAGCAGTATTATATAAGACCGTATTCGCACTCTTGTTTCCAGACGCAGGCAACAAATGAGAAGCGCCATTTTCTCCCGATGATTTTGATTGAATAGCTCGTAGAACTTCAATCACTCTACCCGCCTCCTCAAGCTCGACATGGCAATCTCGATTGTAAACAAGACCACAAGGTGATGCTGAATCTGCACCCAGTTCAGACGGCGGCAATGTCAAGTGACCAAACGACGGAGAGTTACTTCCTGCGTAACATTGAAGCACGAGCGCCCACGCAAGCTTGAAGAGTGTCAACGGAGCCACCTCATGTTCACAACAGAATCGATCCAAACATTCGATGCTGCGGCTGGGGACTTCTACTATCTGCCAACATCTTTCTGATGGGGATGAATCGAGAAAAGCGTCGAGGATAGGAAAAAAACAAGCTTGGGCTTGCCAACTCATCATATCAGACATTTTATCAGGCTTTCATGGATTGTGTATATATTGATGTGTTGTTAGGGGAGGAAACCAAAGCCTGGAAGAGTGATAGGGTGTGATTCATTGGATACCATTGGATACTACGCATATATACCAGAAATCTTCAGTGCATTGTCATAGAATCATGGATGGCTTGCTGAGATAGAGCTGATACATCTTATCATCCCGAGTCTCAAACTACATCATACAGGCCACAAATGTCCCTGTTGACTTATCTGAATTGTCATTATTTGTATCTTCCTGCAATGTTACGAGCAGGGTATCCAATAGCAAAGTACGCACTGCAGTTCGATAATGAGGGATTTTCGAGTATGTTCAAAATTTTACCATCTTTGAGTATCGGTGGCCTTCGAAAAGGTTGAAGCTGCAATTCGGACTCCCGACTATTGCGACCCCTGCGTACGAAGCTTCAATATTTCGCGTCTGAGAGGACTAGGGTTCTAAGTCAACTTGCCACGGCGTACAAGCTTTGAAGTTTTTCGTGGCTGCAGCTATGCACTTAGATACCTCATGTTTGCACACCGGTAATAGTAAATTTCCGTTATCTCTATGACATAATCGTGTGTCCCGTATCCCAAAGCCACATTAATTAAGTTGTGCGTTGATATGCATCTTATTCTCCTTTCGACTGCATCTGCAGCGCAGCAGAGAATACTTAAATGAAGTAGCATTTCCACCCATGCCACAAGATTAAAGATCGGAGATGTAAGTTACCAAAAGATTCCGAAGATTCGAAACTATTGATTCACCCTGCAGTGCCATGAGATACACACCCCCGGGAGAAGAAGATCTGTATGTCATACTTTATCTGCATCTGCATCTGCATCTGCATTAATTTAGCTCTGATATTCAATGATCCCGGCGGTATACTCCACACAGCTTAGATTGGCTGGCTATCTCGACTGGCTCTCTACCGTTCTGCGAGCTTAGATTGGCAGACTCGTCTATCTTTCTTGGTCGATCCGGCGTCTTTCCGCCCCCCTGTATCATACATTGGTACTATATCCCGGTACTTGAGATGTGAGGCGCTCTCCAAACATGTCTTGGAAATATGCAAAGAGCCTAAAACGCTTGATTGGAAGAGGAATATGAGGAAATACGATAACAAGGCACGGGAAACTTTAAAACGCCCTCGCTTATTTACCTCTAGTTTAATCCGATGACTTTTGTATAGAATCGAATATATTATAGCTTATAAATTAATATTAAGTTATGACTTGAATATTTAAATTTTATAGAAAAAGACATGAGAATTAAAAGATTATAAGATATATTTAATGTAAAGTTGATTATTCTAGAATAAGAAATAATTTAAATCGATGAAAGAAAATCAATTTTATCACTTGTAAAACTAAAAGATAATATCAATGAATAATCATTGGTTGTTTAGGGTGTTTTTTTTAATAATTCAAGCTCGAGATAATTCCAAAAAAGTATTTATACTCTAGATTTGTAAAGTTTTAGATCTAGGCTACTGTGACTTATTAGAGACGCTGGACTCGAGGGGATTTCCAGAGAAATTCGACTGCAGAAGGTGTAAGCCAATATTGGGTTACACGGTTCTCGATGGTAAAATTTCGTGTAGTATGGATTGTCTGTGGCCCGCGATCATGTACATAGAATGCTTTCGGGACATGTGCAGGCCAAAGACCAGTGAAACAAGAAAATGCTATTGTTACAAGATTGGTAATCCATGCGAACTGTGACATTGAAGAAGGCTGCGGCTTTATGAGGGCTCTCGAGTCAACGCTTTTGTGTAACACAAAGAAAAAGAGGTAGCCAGCCACCTTTTGCACCACATGCTGAAAGTCCGATTCGGCTGCCACAAGCCAAACCAAGCTCTTGTGGCTAAATGCCATGATGTACACTGACAAGCACGGAAGCACTTGCACAACACATGCCATCTAGAGCCAATATAAGATGGGAAAGAAATAATTCTGCAGACACTCTCTGCATCTATGGTATCATTCTCGCATACTCTTGTCGGACAACCATGGTTTACTTAATATTAATAAAATAGAATGCTAATTTCTGCGTTCGGATTGGAGAGGCCGAGATAATTGAGTAACTCACACATGAGCTGTAAGACTAAATATTATTGGGGCACGAAACACAATAAATGTATTTAGGAAAGACATTTCCGGACCTACACCGGAGCAGCTTGATTTATTTTTTAGTTTAAGAAACACTTTTGAAATGTCCGAATCACAGAAAACCCCAAATGAGACTTTTCATAATGGTACTCGTGCATCGAAAACACTAGCAATCCTGGGATGTGGTACGGATCTACTCTAGGAATGCCACTGGCTTCGAGCTAGAGCTCGATAGTTAACTTCTATTAGGTAGCCTTGGAACTGCTCTCTTGTGCGGAATACTGACCAGCATCGAAGAGAGCAAGAAATCCAACTTAGCTCGTCCGGACTTAGATCAATCCCATGTCCCAAGCAATTTCATAGCTTGTGTCCGGAGCGCCCCTTCTGCTGCACGCTTGGAATGTGCACTTTCTGCTTTTGACACAGAAGTAGCTATCTACCACGGCGATCAACGTGCTCCTCTTCACGAAGCCGATGTGATAGTCCTAGCTTGTCAGCCCGGTGATATACGGAGTTGTCTAGCCACCACCATCATCAGATCCCAGCTACAAGACAAGGTCCTCGTTAGCCTACTTGCGGGCGTCACAATCCCAGATATAGAATCCGTACTCCAGTCTGTAGGGGGTAAGAGCTACTATCCTGCCACAATTGCTCGAGCCATGCCAAATACCGCATCATTTGTCCGTGAGTCAATCACTGTCGTCGAAGCTCCGGAAGCAACGTCAGCCCGCCATCTACTTGCAATTGACTGGCTGTTTGAATCTATCGGCAAGGTTAAACACATTTCCCCTTCCAATTTCGATACATGCACAGCATTGGGTGCATCAACTCCTGCATTCTTCGCGGTTATTCTCGATGCCTTGATTGACGGCGCTGTCACACTTGGGCTGACCAGAAAGGATGCTACGTTCATGGCAGCACAATCTATGAAAGGATGTGCGGCGTTGGTGCTGGCTGGAGAACATCCAGCTTCTGTAAAGGAGAACATTACCACTCCAGGCGGTTCGACTATTAGGGGCGTACTGGCGCTTGAACAAGGAAATGTGAGAGCCGTTGTGGCAGGTGCTCTGATTAAGTGCAAAGAAGCCGCAGAAGGATTAGGAACTCAGGCAAGAAATTAGGCTTAAGGTTGTATGCTCCATTATTCATAGCGTACGGCCATTATTTTTTTGGTTTTATTCGAGTTTGGAAGTGTTTTTGGAGAGATTCTAATTTCATGTCAATCAATTTGGAAAATAATGAACGGAGAGTTTGTTTGAATGTGATTAGGAAATCGAGTCACGCACGTGACTGAGGGCAGAATCATACGGTGAACAGGTCACGTGATGGTTTTTACCCTTCCATCTTCATCATGCGTTGATGTACAAGCAAACCCATCCGTTCCATCAACCTGCCTATCAAACTTTTCATCTTCTACACCGGGGACGGACAATGTAATTCCACATCTTGTAGGACTGCCCATCATTCATTGGCCTTCTGAGTCGATCTAAGCATCATTTACCAAAACATATCGATATCTTGCGTCTCCAGCCTCCATCTCCTTCAGAACATTGTTCACATCACTCATCTTTCGCGTCTCAACCCATGACTTAATCTGTTCCCTCACCACAAATTTCAATAGGTTTTCTGTCTCCTTGACTGAGCCTATGTCATTGAAATGAATTGAGATCTTCCGCTCAACCAGCCCAAATATTTCAAGCGGCGGCATAGGATCGTCTGGCAGTCCAACTTGGCAGAAATGGCCTCCTGTCCTGAGCAAACCCAAGTACTTGTTTAGTGGCATGTCAGCGGATGACACAGTACAAATAATCACGTCGAGCGACTTTGCATGCTTCTCTGCCCAATCTGTGTCGGTTTCGGTGGCTATGTAGCTTTTTGCACCCAACTTGATGGCGTCGCCGAGCTTGCTCTCACTTCGTGAAATTGCAACAACATGCTGAAACTTCAAAGCTCTTGCAAACATGATTGCAAAGTGCCCCAAACCCCCAATACCAATTATTCCAACTCGCTTTCCTTCTCCTTTGTGTTCCGCTAATGGAACGAAGGTGGTAATGCCAGCACATAGCAATGGTGCCGCTGCTGCGCTGCTTAGTGCTTTGGGAATACGAATGGCAGCGGCGCCCGGAACTCGACAGTAATTTGCAAAGCCGCCGAAGGTCTTGCTGCCATCTGGGAGATAACCATCATATGCAGCAACTTTCCGTGGACAGTAGTTTGGCATCCCCTGGCTACATTCCGGGCAATCTTTCTGGGCACAGACGTGAATTATAGGACCAATTCCTACCCGGTCACCAATACTGTTTTCTGTTAGCGGACAGAATTCCAGCTATTTATAGGATGGACTAACGCAATATTTCGCTCGACTGCTTTCCCTACTCGAATTACCTCTCCCACAGTCTCATGCCCGGTACAGCATGGATAATTAGTAGGTCCCTAGCCGAGAACATGTGAGATTGAATCAAAATAGGGGTAGAATTTCTTACCCATCCACTTCGCAAAGTATGCATGTCACTTGCGCAGAGACCACAGTGAGTAACTTTGACATCTATGTCGGTCTCTTCCCATTTCTTCGGTTGGAAAGGTGTTAGTTTCAACCCATCTACTATGGCGTTCTTGTCAAAGGCCATCCATCCTTTGAAAGCAAGGTCAGAAATGATTGTTTGGTCTTCCATATTTTTCCGATTTGTGTATTTTTAGGTGATATTTGCGCTGAGTGCTCGAGTGTCGTGACAATCGCGATCGAAGATATAATTAAGCATAAACAATGCTACTGTATCGACATACTTAAATGGGACATCAAAATGTCGGTGTTCCCAAATTTGTCACTTGTACCGAGCGGCTCATGTAAGTCACTCATTTAGATACACAAGACTAATGATTATCCCGAGTAAGCAATGGTATTGTGACAAGCATACCCCACAATTGTAATTCAGTCCCTTCTGCTGTACTTGCTCTGTTTTGTAGTTTATTTCTGGTGTGCGCTGCATTAGATAGGTGCCAATGCTGCAAGTAGCAGCAGAATTCGCGCACATTCAACCAGGCGAAGCCTCCTACCCTTAATCAATTAAGCCATGAACACTGTCGCCGATCACACAAATAGATCGGAAGGTTCCACAAGATATCGCTTAGGTTTTTATCATGGGGACCAGTGTTTCATTATAATATACTTCGTCAGATCATCAGCCCGAATTAGTGGGTGAGCTGAAAAGGCGCGAATGAAAGAGGCAAGTGAATTGAGCCAAGATGTGAGCCCGAGATCAAGATGATTGGTTTGGAAATATCGATGATGATGTAAGTTTGAGGCAAACGTGTCTATTTCTACTTGTGAGAAAATGCTGGCCACTTTCGACCTTGGCAGTTTGTTTCTTTAACTGTCTATACTGAATCATTTCATCAAACGACGCTCTTTGGAACTGGAAATTTGGGAAGATGGCAGGCGATATTGAGAGAGCAAGTCCCAAGTTTCAAAAGCTTCCATGGCTCCTTGAATATCGGTCCTCTGACTGGTTCATCCTCACCACGGTGTGCTGTGCCATATTCACTGTAAGCTCGCCAAATGATCTTTTCTCCGGTATCTATCTAACGTGGCTTAGGATGCCTTCCTTTATGGTGTTGTAAGCATCCCCGTTCATACCATCTATACATTTGATTCGAAAAAGCGAGTGGCTGAAGCTATATGAATGTTATATTAACAATAAACAGGTGGTTCCCGTTCTTCCATTCAGTCTACAAGAGAGATCGGGTGTGCCGGAAGAAGAAGGTACGTGGGAAATGTCGAGACTTGACCATCCACTGATCAAAAATAGTCCAATGGTGGACGTCTTTCATATTCGCTATCTTCGGTGCTGCTATTATAATTGGGTCTCCAATTTGTGGATGGCTCGCAGATCATACTACCGATAGATCCATTACTTACTTCGTTGGTTTATTCATCCTAGCGGCTGCAACTCTTCTTTTTGGATTGGCGAAGAAAGCATGGCTTCTTGTCGTTAGCAGAATGTTCCAAGGATTCTCGGCTGCGATTGTTTACACCGTCGGGCTCGCACTATTGGTTGATACTGTTGGGAGTGAAAATATTGGACAGTGGATGGGCACAGCTTTATCATGTTCCAGTGTTGGTCTCATTATCTCACCTTTGCTTGGGGGCATCGTCTATGATAAGGCCGGCTATATGGCTGTGTTTAGTATGGCTGCTAGCCTCATCGTTATTGATGTCCTACTGCGCATGTTGATGATCGAGAAACGGACAGCCGAAAGATACCGGAACGTTCATACTTCCCCTGCCGAACGTGAGGTTCAAACTAACGGCTCAGAGAGCATTAACAGCTGGAGTGAGCCTTCGGATACTCCGAATCCTACACCTCCTGGATTTGGTATACCAAACTACGATGAATCTAGCGCTCTTCTGCCAAAGAAGATTCAAAACAGCAACCCAGCCTCCAGAGCCTGGACCCTTCCACCGGTTATTACCTTGCTCGGTTCACCACGAGTTTGTGCGGCCATATACGGCATTTTTGTTAACGTTTCGATTCTCGCCACATTTGACAGCGTTCTCGGATTGTTCGTCAAGGAAACCTTCCATTGGAGTTCTCTTGCAGCCGGACTCATATTTCTGTGCTTAGCTGTCCCTGGACTTGCAGGCCCACTCGTCGGTACGCTTTCCGACAATCTAGGTCCTCGTTGGATAGCCGTTGTTGGATGTACCTTGACAGCAGTGCCATTGATACTTTTGCGACTTGTCGATAATGATACTACCGAGCAGAAAATTCTGCTATGCGTCCTATTGTCTATATGCGGTATGAAAACTAACTAACTCAAATTTTCCTCCTACCAGCTTATGAACACCCGCTAATCTGATCCCTAGGTTGTACACTCATTCTTATCGTAGCACCTGTTGCCGCCGATCTTTCTCTAGTCGTTGGAGAAATTGGGATCGAAAATCCGGGCAAATTCGGTCCTGGAGGGGCTTATGCACAGGCTTACGCCCTGTTCAATTGTTCTATGGCTGCTGCTACCATATTTGGCCCAGTATTTGCCGGCGCGTTGATTACACAATATGGTTGGAAGACTATGGGTCTAGCTATGGGTATATTTTCTCTCACTGGGGCGATTCCATGTGTAAGTACAGAGCCTCTTCCTCCTGCTTTGTCCTTTTGTCTATTTTATCGATGCCGCCTCAAGAAATATTTACTGACGATATAATCAATAGCTATTTTTCACTGGCGGGCGACTATTTCGGAAGGAGTCAAAAAGCGCAACCGTGAACCTGGGATAGATTGTGATAAAAGACTAGGCTTTCCGGACAATATTTGATATTCGCGACTTGTCAAGCTATTTGGTTTGCTACATGGACTTCTCTACATTTTTCTTTTTAAATTGCTCTTTCGTACTTATCTCACATTCATTTAATTTTGTTGTTTCTTGGATCAATGTAACTAAACTTTCTTTTGCACAAGATGCACCAAAAGTCTTAAATTGTAATTTCATTGTTTAATTAAATTTTATATTTGTTGTACAAATAGTGTCTGTTACACTACACTGCATACATGGTATTTGTGCTACCAACCCGTGGTTACGAGGTTGGACAGAGGAATATTTTGGATTTGACAATTGTACTCTCTGTATGAGCCCATCGATGAAAACGAAATATGAATGATAAGCTCGCTACTTCATGTTTGATAGAACAGCTCTTTCAATTATAGCTTGCTAAGTTTGGTATTGGAGGAGCTTGTGATGGCAATTTCGGTGTGTAACTTTCGCATGCATCATGATACGTGCAGTGTATATGAGATGAAAATCACCACTTGTATAATCTGATCAAATCATCTTAGAGATCTATTGAGGGGTGTATGAACCAGACCTTTACTATAAATTACTTATAAAAAAAATGATTTTAAAGTACAAAACTAGAATACTGCAATATCCATATTCGACACAAAAGTAATCCTACTATTACACCCCATAGCTATCTCACCATACCAAGAAATCTCCTCACATGAATTCGAACATCCATTAACGCTGCCTACACACTTCTAAACCCTCCCTCAACCTTCAACTTCAAACTCCCATATGCATTCCACCATCAATCAATCAATCGACTTTCTTTGCGCGTTGCGCCCCATCCCGTCCCTTCTTATAAAGTATCTCCATCTCATCCGAATTCAATTTACTAGCGGTCCCCAACACATGATCCCAAAACGTTGTATAAACCTGCGAATAATTCGTCTGCTCACCAAATCTCACCGATCAGCACAAAAATTCCGAAACGTTAAATTTTAACTCGAATGACCACGAAAATGAAATAAAATCAATGAATGAATGAATGAGGAAAAATAAAGCTACTTACACCTGCGCCCCAAGTTTGGTGATGGATGTCGTGGAACACGGTTCCTTGTTCGCCTAGCCATTGGAGAGGATCCCAGGGGAGTTTGTAGCCACAATGGTCGTCGACGCCTTTTAGGACACTGATGGTGGAAAATACCATAGCTTCGCGCATGCTGAGTCCGGAGAAGAAGAAGGAGAGTGTGGTTCCAACGGTATCTATAATGAAGGCTTCGGTGAGGGTATTGTAAAAAGCAGCAAAGGCGTATGGAGCGTTAACGCGATGGTGTTGGGAATGTATATTTCCTGGTGGCAAGGAATGGGTTAGTGGGGGTTTATTGGAGAGGGGGTTCACAGACGTACGGTACATCCATTTATTCTCGTGCATGGCACGATGCCAGAAGTATTGCCAGGAGTCGCTGAAGAATATCGCAATACCGAATCTGGTGGCCGGAGCAAGAACCCTATAAATCACTTGTGCGAGTACAACATCCCATGCAATAATCTGTCCATCCTTTTATAATTATCAGCCATTGCACAAGACTGACTTGTTGAAGATGCAAGTTCCGACGAGGTGACTTACAGGAGTGGCGATATGGATATGAAGAGGAAGATGCAACGAAGTTTTTGACCTCGCAAGATCAAATCCCAAGGCTGTCATCCCCATCCTCAAGCTCCATGCTATCCATGAACTTCCACTTCTAACCCTATCCACCCAAACCGCAATGTCATATTCTTCGGTCCCAACCATATCATGAGTTCCCAGGACCACATGGCCCAAGAACAAGCCCCATGCTGTCTGAATTAACTGCTGAAAGATAATACAGCGGAGGACTTCGCGAGCCGTAGCACGGTTGCGCGTCTGGATTTCTGCTGGTGTGTGGATGCGATAGGTAGGAAAGAGATTATAATATGAGATGATAGACCAGAATAAAGAGAGAGACCAGTATGCAAGAACAGGGAGGAGGAGAGAAAGGTGGAAATCGGATATATGAGAGGACAGAGGTGGCCGAGGAAATTGAGAGGACAGCGTATAGGTGGGAGTAGTTGAAGAGGTATTGGTGATTAGAGTATTCATTTTGGGCGGTAGATAATGCCAAGAGAAATGTCTGGAGAGAAGTTTTGGCGCTGGAGAAATGTAGCTAACATTTAAAAAAGCATGAAATTGTGATGAAGTCTTATGACATAACCAAACTATCGAAAAGCCACAACGAAGTGTCCTCGTCTGGCTATGTCCGTATCGCAACCATTACAAGTGCATCCATTAACATTACCTCGATTTGTGATCATGCTTGGATTAATTTGCGATCTGACCCTAAATCAGAAATTCATGGTGACGCTCATCGTATGCAATGTGAGATTCAGCTGACGATGATGTGCATCCATTTGTGGCTGCATTTTTCAACCAGGGGTATAAAAGCTCGCACTGCAATGGAAACACGGCACAAGAGATAGAATTAGCTATGTGTGGCAAGCCAAGGCTACGCCAATACAATTTTCTCCGTATATAACGCAGTATTTAAGGTATAGGAAACAAATTGGAGATGCGATCAATGAAAAGTTACCAAGGATAGGTAACCCGTCCATTGATATCTCCGGGAGTCGGACCATTGTATCCAATAGTCCGGACTGCAGTCTAAATAATGAACTTATTTATAAATATGAAAACATTTTGGACACTGAAATTATCTCAGATAGCAAGTCTATTGAAACCGTAACATTATTAAAACAATAAAGCACTTTTTCAACATTGAAAATTTGATAAGTTCAAATAGGACTGCAGCCCGGAATATTTGACAAACTATCCGAGACAGATACACAAGATGTTTTGCGGAATATTCAGCCTCTGAGATATTCTGAATAAATCCCTACTCCGCCTTTGGGTGCGCCACATTAATCTCGTTTATCTTTCTGCGAGCTTTAACTAATTCGTGGGTTCGAACATAACGCATATCCGCCCCTTGAACATCGGTCCATTCGGTTCCGAGTAGTCTATCCCAAAAGACGGTATAAGTAGAAAAGTTGTGCTAGATCGACTTATGTTAGGGCATTCTCAGAAATATAGCAATGTGCTAAGGGTCGAAATTTTACTAACCTTAAGACCCCAACTCTGATGATGTAAGTCGTGGAATCTTGCATTATTGCCGTTAATGTATCCAAAAGGATCCCAGGGAAACACAAAATTGCAGTGATCACTAATAGTCTTCAGCGTCGCCAGCGAAGATAAAATCATCCCCTGACGAACTGATATCCCGGAAATAGTATTCGCTAAGATGAAGCTCAAGACATCGAGGAAAATAGTTTCGGTCCAATGAGCGTACACGGCTCCATAGGCATAAGGCACGTAAAGTTGATGGTGCTGAGCATGCACTACCCCTAGAAGAAATTTTAATTAGATGAGTCGAATTGGAGAGGTATTCACATACGGTAAAGAGTCTTGTTAATATGACAGAGACGATGTAGAAAATAAACCCATGTATCCACAACTGCGAGATACACCGTGAACTGTATCGCTGGTATTATGAAAGAAACTATGACACGCGCGAAGTTCCACTCAATAGCAGTAAAGGTTGGACTTGATAATATATCATGGCTAGTTGCCAAAATATGCGACAACAAAGGTGCTTCGCGGGATGTTGATATAAGTCCTTGAATATCCAGGCCGAGAAGTGTCAATGCCCAAGGAATGACCATAAAAGACTTCCTCACTCGTCGCGCCCATTGATATATCTCGCAGTCCCCCATTTTAACAAACTCTGCCTCCTTGTTGTAGGTGAGTAGCAATCCTATCGAAATCTGAATCACATGATAACGCATGACATTCAAAAGACAGCCCAATCTTGAAACGCGATTCCGATGTAGTTCCTCTTTCGGTGGATGGATGCGGTAGTTGCTGAATAGTTCAAACTTGTTGAAGGCATAAAAGACTAAACTCCCGGCAATATAAACCAATGTTGGCAGGATCACACCGAGGGTATGATCTGACACCCCGTGTATCATAGATGAGCGAGGATATATATTGCATGATGGCACAGAGGGAGAGGACGAAGTATCGGTGATGTTCGCCATTTGAAAAAAATGAATGGCACCAATTGAATATGGAGTTTTTAGTGTTGATAGTCCTGGAGGGTAGATAGATAATAAAACTCTCTTTGACGGAATTTGAAAGAGAGAAAGGCGGCTCTAACAATAGACACACATATATTAGGAGAATCATAACTTTTGGAATCGCCTCCTAGACGAGGAAGCATGATCTGAGACCAAAAGGCTACTAACCTTTTTAGAGAAAGACTGCATGAGGCATCTAGTATAACAGAACGCCATCAGTGCTGGGACACGAGCTGTGAAATGGCTACTGCATTTCGAATGTTGTAGAACACTGTGCGGTGTAATATAATGTACTTGTAGGATGTTCAAGCGGGGAGTTGTTGAAGGCGCTGAAACACTGAAACCACTAACCAAATCGAGAACTATACTAACACCAAGAACTTGGTAGAATTCTATCAAGTCCGTTTTCCTAAATAGGAAGTTAGAGACTTCCATATAACTTAAAATAATATAAATAAATATTTTACTAGATAAATACTTGTTTTTCATAATCTAGACATTCTCAATTTTTACATGATGAAAATCTAGAAAAATGAAAAGAAATTTTACTTCGATAAAAGTCAAGAACTCTTATACAGTTTGAGAAAAAAGACTAACTAGTATATATATTGAATAAACTTCAATATATATTTCATAATATATGAATCCAAACTAGAGGATAGATTATCGATTACGAAATAACACCAATTCCAGGGTCAAGCAGCAGAGGACGAATGTCCATAGATCGGCAGCTCGCCGGATCGTCCCCTCCGCCACATTTGCCTTCAAACACTACCATCTCCGAAGCCACGTCGAGTAACTTGCGGGATATCCGGCTGGAGATTGGCTGTCAAACCTGGCGCCAAACCTTGGACACGGACGTTCATCCGGATGCACATTTAATTCCGCTTGTAGGATGAGATAATTGATCAGGAATTGGAACACTAGACGAAGGAAGAGAAGATGCTGTAGGCGTTGAGACAGTAGATACTTGAGGTGGTGGTGTGAATATTGAAATGGATGGCGTATTGATCTTCAGAAACGGCAGAGCATTTGCCCACGGGCAGCAGAGAAATTAAAAAAAAGGCTTATACCGCGAGTCTGTGTATGCAAAGAAAAGAAAAGAAATGAATAAGTTGGAGTAGTACTGCAAGTGCCAATGTTGGACTCAATCACCATCACAATCATACTTGTACCACAACTTCGGTTTGTAGGTCAAGAATAAATTAATCATCTACTCATAGACACCATTCTCAAAAGTTTCCGTATTATAGAACAAAGCTGATATGGTATTCCCATTGAATATACGACCCTCGAGTGCGTTCACAGCCTGTTTAGATTAGCTCCAGCCAAGTAGGGAATGACAATGGATCACATACCCTCAGCGCCGATAACTGATTAGTAAATTTGACAAAGACCTTTGCTGGAGCACTTTGCCTATCGATGTACACTCGTTCAACTCTCCCATACTGTAGCATGTTAGTGTTGTTGTATATGAGCCATTCCCACGATCGGGCATACCTTTTCACCACATTCATCCCCAATTTCCTGCATTATGCCTCCATCCCCTGAACCTTCCACTTCCTCATCTAGATCCATATTATCTACCATTCCACGCAGTACTATAACTTCGGACATTGGTCCAAATCTGCCCGTTTCTTCCTCCTTAACTATCTTCTTTCCCCCAATGATCTTTCCTCTTCCTCCCGAATCACGGAACCCACCACCTTCAGCATCGGACTTCTTTTTGCGCTTGTCAAGTTTGACTTGCAGAGGTGTAATCATACCGGAGCCATCTGCACCAAGTCCCGATCCTTTACTCCAACCATATTTAGACATTAGACGTTCTGCAAAACCTTTCTGGCCTGGGCGAAGTGATTTTGGTGCATCTTCATCTAGTTCTACTCCATCTTCATCATCCCGTTCATCGGCAAGCGCTCTATCTAATTCTGCTTCTGAAGCTGGAAGTTCACTTGGCGCCGGTGGTAAGTTATACCGCACTGGTGCTCTGGAAATGGCTCCATGTAATAGTGGTTCCGGTAAGGGTTGATCTTCGGGAGGTAGACGGACTGAATTGGATTGTGCTCCAAGAGTGGGACTATAAGAGTCACTCTCTGGCGACTTGGAACGTTTTTTGGGAGGAGAATCGATTGGCGGTGGAGCAAACGAATAATTTGGAGGTGGAGCGAATTGGCCTGAGCATCATTAGCAAAGGGAAAACAAATAGAAGAGAGTCGCTTACTGCCAATCTTTGGGCGATATGGCTCCTCTTCATCACTGTCGCTCGATGTCTTTCGCGCCATTCTATGAGCATATAGTCTATCCTTCCACTCTCGTACTTCCCGAACCTTCTCATCACTATTTTTATATTCCTCGTAGTTATTCGGCCGCGACGGGTCATAGATATCGTCCCAATCTTGTGCTACAGCTTGCTCTTCCCTGTTCTTCTTTCTTCGTTTCCTACCACCTCTTTGCCTCTTCTCGCCGACGTAAAATCCATTAACATCATCGTCGTCAGCAGCCCAATCAGCCAAAGTGCTCTTAGAAGCTGGTTTGACAGTATTAGATGCTGGCGCTCTCACCACAGGTGCATTGCTCGGCTCGGTGGTACTTGGATTGACTGGGGTAACTTTTGGGAATGATGATTTCGGTTTGGGCTTTTGTGAAGAAAGTTGTGGTCTTCGTGTAGGTTGAAATCTTAGGGCAGCTATTCAAGATTTAGTGCGATTCTCAATGAATTTGGACTCAATTTTGTGAATCGTCTATGGCATACCAGCATCAATCTGCGGTTTCTTAGTTGAAGCTTCATCTTCCGCGGAAGCTGCGCCAGTTTTGAAAACGACTGGTCCTTTGGTAATGGAGGCGGGTGTATCACTCGATGACGGATCTAACAAGTTCGCATAGAGAGAAAGCCCATTCCGTGCAGGAGGCGCATTGGGAGGATTCGACATAGTAGTACATCAATCTGCTAAGGAAAAGCAGATAAATAGAGAGACAGTTAAATCCAATGTTGTTTGAGAAACATCTACAGCCTGGCGCATGAGGCTGTGTGTTCTCAGAGTCAGGTGATCAAGAGCTTCTTTCGATAACCTACCTAGGTACCTTGGAGAATTCGATAAGAGTACAAGGAGGAACCCTGGCGATAAGGGCTTTGCGAGCTTGGAGGAGTTGGAAATGTTGCTGGAAATGCTGTTATTATTTTTAACCTCTGTTCATTGAATTTTCCCATCACATCTAAACCAGACAAGCAAGCTCATCGATGGATTTGAGTAAATTGAAGCAATTTTATACCCTATTCGTCAATTGTTCATTTTCCTGAAGTTACATTTTGATATTAGCTCTATTTTATCCCTTGTACAGTGGCAGCGATTGTCATCCTTTCGACCAACCATCGTCGTCCAATTCACGCAGGCCAAGATGTCTGTCACCACTCTCGCCAATTCCTTCTCCACAGGTAGTGCTACCTCAGCAATCATAATTCCGGGAAAGCAACCTCTCACAATTACCTATAAACAGCTCTCCGCCGAAATTTCCTCATTTCAGAAGAGGCTTGCCAAGCTAGGTGTTACACCCAGAGCTGCAGTATCCATTGCGCTGCCAAACACCTATGAATTTATTGTTGCATTTTTGGCTACATCATGGCAGAGAGGAATTGCCGCACCTCTCAACTCTTCATACAAACAGGAGGAATTTGAATTCTATATCGATGATTTGAGCTCTGCAGTTACTCTTGTACCTAAAGATTCATTTCAAAAGGATGGGCCTGCTGTGAGGGCTGCGAGGAAATATAATGCTGCTATTGCAGAATGTTATTGGAATGGTAAGGAGGTTGTATTGGATATCAAGGAAGAGGGGAAACTCAAGGGGAAAGGATACCAAAAGGTTGAGCAGGCTCAATCGGATGATGTTGCTTTAGTTCTACATACCAGCGGAACGACAGGAAGGCCAAAGGCCGTGCCATTGACACACAAGAATCTTATTAGAACTATGAAGAACATCCAGGCTACATACAATCTTACTCCTGAGGACCGTACCATGCTCGTTATGCCTTTATTCCACGTCCATGGACTTCTAGCCGGTTTCCTAGCTCCCTTAATGTCCGGTGGTTCCGTTATTGTCCCCCTTAAGTTCTCTGCTTCAGAGTTTTGGAGTGATTTCGTTACGCATAAAGCAAACTGGTATACCGCTGTCCCAACCATCCATCAAATCCTTTTGAAAAATCCACCACCTATAACTAAACCTAATATCAGATTCATCCGATCATGTTCCTCGCCTCTTCCTCCAACCACTTTCTATGCACTAGAAGAAACATACGACGCTCCTGTCCTTGAAGCATATGCCATGACAGAAGCTTCTCATCAAATGACATCCAATCCTCTCCCACCCGGAAAACGCCAGCCTGGTTCCGTAGGGATTGGTCAAGGAGTTGAGGTACGAATTCTTGACGACGAGGGCAAAGAAGTCTCTCTTGGCTCGGAAGGAGAAATTTCCATCCGTGGTGAGAACGTCACAAAAGGTTACCTCAAAAATGAAAAAGCCAATAAGGAATCCTTCACCCAAGAAGGATTTTTCAGGACGGGTGATCAAGGAAAGATGGATAAAGATAGATATGTATTTATCACTGGCCGAATCAAGGAACTCATCAATAAAGGAGGAGAGAAAATCTCTCCTATTGAACTTGATAATGTTCTCGCACGTCACCCTGCCGTTTCGGAAGCAGTAAGTTTTGCTATACCGGATGAAATGTATGGTCAAGATGTCGGTGTTGCTATTGTTTTGAAGTCGGATCAAAAGTTAGCTGCATCGGAGCTGAAGGAATGGGTTGCAGATAGAGTGGCTAAGTTTAAGGTTCCAAAACAGGTATGTCTTTAATATGTTTGATCTCTTCATATTTACAATACTAATCGATATTGTAGGTATACTTCACAGATGTCATGCCAAAGACAGCTACAGGAAAGATTCAACGAAGAATAGTGGCGGAAGCTATGCTTAAGCAGCCTAAGGCGAAATTGTAGAGCTAAAGACACTATGCTCATTTCACAAGAGTGGCGGTTGTGGTATCGCACCTAGACTTGATACCTTCTTGTATTACACCCTTGAATGTACAACATTTTCTCTTTCGTTTAAAGAAAGATGGTTGTGGGTTAATTTTAGATTATGCTTTGAAGTTTTACAGAGCAATCAGTTAGATTTTGGGCGGGAGCTCTTTCAGGATAGTAGAATGCCAAATGGATAATAGAATTGTTTTGATTTACGGTGATATTGTGTATCCAAAAGTAGACTTATCTATATCTCTGCCTACCTACCTACTCACCCACTCTCCCACAACATCTCACCATCTCCCGCTCACTATTGTAGATGATAGTTTAATATCTAACATCTAATATCAGCAAAAAGACCACAAAGAAACTACTCTCTACCCCACCCCACCAACCTCACATCGCCTCCCCTTCTAACCCTTTACCTTTTATCTCTTCACCTTATCTCTTCACCTCTTCACCTCTTCACCTTTCATCCTCCATCTCTTCACCTCTACCCCTCACCTCTAACTCACCACCCTCCAATCCCCTCCACATCCACAATCCAACCACAATCCAACCACAATCCAACCACAAAACATAATATACACCTTCCCCTCCCTCCCCTCCCCTCCCCCTACCACACAAGAAAACATCCAAACCCTAAACCCTACCCTTACAAATCTACAAACCCGATACTTCATCACACTATCCATCATATCATCCATCATACAGTGAGTGTACCATCCATCCACCATAACATACCAGCATACCATCATGTTATCCATCCTGTCAAGAAGAAAGAAAGAAAAACAGACAGATATACTATTAAAGAAGTCTGAAATCACCAGGAGTATACTTGAAGTCCAAACACATGAATGATATCAGACAAAGAGACTAATTTGGCCAAGGCATCATCATCCCCTCTGATTATAGTAAAATGAACAGGACTTACTAGAGCAGACTAGTATCATTCAACTATGGGCTCAAGACCTGCAGTTCACAACTCACAACTCATTTGATGATATACTTAACAATAAATCTTGTAGATTCAAACAAGGCAAAGTCTAGAATACACAGTCATATAACAAAGAAACAAATACGTCATTTTTTAATGATTAAAAAGAGATTCATTATTACTCTCTGCACTTCTCATTCTCGGGGAAACAATATTCAAATGTACAATTTCGGATTCTCTCTTCTCAAAAGCCTAATGTTTTCCTTCCCTCCCTTCCCCCTAAATGCCTTCATGGATTTTTCTAAAAACCATCAATGCAACAGATGCACAAGTAGAGCAACCTTGACAGCGATGGATATGCAAAGCACACGTCCCTAACGATCCTAATGAAGGTGAAAACCCGCTCAAAAGCTTATGAAAAGTCATGTAAAAAAGAGAGAACGTGGCATATTAGTTTCTAATGTGATAATTAAAGGAAAAACGCCGACGTCCCAATGATTTACAACAACATGCTCAAGAAACCTCCAATAACAGAGACACCCATGAGTGCCTCGTTAACACCGTATGAGACAGCAGCACCCTTGCTAGCAGAAGCAGATGAACTTGAAGAGGAGCTGGAGCCGGAGCTGGAGCTGGTTCCGGTTCCGGATTGAGCGTTGGCAGTGGTCTTGCAAGTGTAAGTACCTTGGATGTTACCACTGGCGTGCTCAGATTGGAATCCAGAGCAGTCAATGGAGGTGGTGGATTGCATGTTGAAACCACCCTTGACGTCGTTGAGCTTTGGCAGTTCAGGGCTAGAATAACAACGTTAGCTAATGATCACAGCGAGAGTTTGCATAAATAAAGAACTTACGTAGTGAAGTTTCCAGAGAAATCAATAGCACCTCCAACTTGTGTCAACTCTGGGAAGTTGATAGCACCGAGAGCGGAGTTGTTGGCAATTTGGAAAGCACCACCGACAGTCTGAAGCATAGGGATGGTGATGTTGGCGAGACTTGGGTTGGCAACGAAAGCGAATCCACCTTGTCCGTTGGCAGTGTTGCCGACGGATGTCAAGTTTGGAGCACTGACACTGGTGAAGTAGTTCTCGTAGAAACCGAGGGATCCGTTGACAACGGCCAAAGATGGAATGCTGATACTTGAGACGTTACGTAAGGTAATGTTGGCCGCCCAAATAAGGTTAGGTAAGGAAACATCCAAGTTTCTTCCGTTGGAGTCAATGTTGAGGAGAGTGGTAACATTGCCGACTTGGGTGCTGAATGTTCTGAGACGATTGTTGTTGTTGATGTTCAAGGTGTCTACGGTGTTCAAGTTGATACCATCGAGACTGTTCAAGAAGGTGTTGGTGATGGTAACACTACTCGCGGTCCTGACCGACTTGGTGAAAGTAAGGGCTGAGAGAGCTGGAAGAGCAGCCCAGTTAATGGTGCCAACGGTGTCGAGGGCGTTGAATTGAAGAGTGGACAAAAGAGTCAAATTACTCAGTCCGAAAGTACCAGTGATAGTGGAAATAGTGGTACTTGAGAGAGATGTGAGGGCTCCATTGTTCTCAACGATCAAATCACCGTCGATTTCTTCAGGTCCGTCAAGTTGGATAGTAGCAACAGCGGCGGTACTGACGAGAACGTCACCCTTGATAGTTTTGCAATCAGCCAAAGCGGTGGCATCAGCAGCGTTGTTGATGGTGGCGGTTGATTGGGAGCAGATGGAGCTTGTAGCGGCTGAAAAGATTACAGTCAGTAAATATAATCTCAACTGGCAATTGAGATAGTCCTAAACGCCACCGCAGATCGAGTGTGTAGAATCTGCTGAGCCAACTATGAATAAATGGGTGAAATATTGAAAACTTACCAGCTGCAGTGCCGATGACTGCGAGAGCCGGGAGGAGGATTTTAGAGAACATGATTGATTCGAAGTGCTTCTACAGTAACTTCGCAATTGTTAGTCCAATGGTCGTAAGAAGAATGCAAAAAGTGTTGATCGAAGATGAATAAAGTTGCGATGCAGTTGAGAGATTGTTCAACGGAGGACGAGGTGGCTGATGATCAGAATTCCTGAAGATGGACCAAGAAATTTGTAGGTGCAGGAAGCAACTGATTTGATTGTAGGAAGGAAGGAAGGAAGGAAGGAAGGAGTCAATCAAACAAGAGATGAAGGAAGGATTGATTGATTGAATGAATGAATGCGTGATTGATGATAAATCGAGTGAATTGTAGTGAATAAACACCGCTTCGATGAATCGATTCAATCAAGAAGGAAGGAGAGATGAGTGTTGCAGGAAAGTTTCAAGAAATCGACTCACCCTTTGATGTGCAATTATCGTAAACAAATTACTTTCTCTTTCCCTTCCGGATGGTGGTTATGTATGCGTAGAACTTCGTTTACTTCTTTTCCTTTCCTTCAATTGTATAGATGGATGTGAGCGATTGGTATTATTAAAGTAAGAAGAGAAATCTTAACGACAGTGATGAAGTGATAAAAAATTGGAAAGAAGACGACGATATGGGACAACTTTTTCGAGGAGAGGAAATCAGTTTCAGAAAGAAGTTGGCTTTTTCTTCAAAAAGGTTGCAGGCGTGGGAAATGAAATGAGATGAAATGAGATTAAGTCAAAATGAGAATAAATAAAATACTCTAAACTGGTGAGTGTTGAAAATAGGGGGGCTTGTTGGTAGTGAGTTCCTTAACTTCCTAGTGAGTTTTGGAGTTAGTGCAGGAAGTTTACACGCGATTTGATTGGATCATACTAAAACTTGGTACATGCAATAATGCTTATCTATTACTCGTTTGGGGAAAAGTCTGCTTAATTTAGTAAGTTTAGTTTCCAGTAGTTGGTTAAATGCACTAGGTCCTCTTCCGTACGGGTCGTTTTTGCACAGCGCAGCGGCTAGAAACGAGTAGAAGGGCTACGGTCTAGTACGTTTTAGGTAACATTCCAAAGAATTAAGCCATATCGGGATTTCATTCAACGGAGAAGAACATGGAATCCTCCCAAGGGACCCGGTCGATTTCCCATGCCAGCTACATACGAACGAACCTACCGTTTCCAGGTGCCTTTCTGTACTTTTATGGATCCTCGGAAATGAAGAAGTGGATGATTTTCAGTACATCACAATCATACCTGAGCTGCCCATGCTGGTGTCGATACCTCAGAATTTATTTGTTCTTCCACTATTGAATTTCAAAACTCGAATAGCATCTACTTCTTTTCATCTCCTGCTGCCAAGGCGTCTTAAGGTTCAACTTAGCACGCAGCTAATCGCTGGCATGATATCAGTAGTATCATACAAATCATAAAGGCAGAGGGAGGGAACATGTGTGCATACATCAAAAGTCTCCAGGATTCGGGAAAATCATTTTTCAATGAATGTGCAGTGAGTGAGTGAGTGTATCCTAGGAAGCTCTCATCTTCCTTGTGGTTGCACGAAGCGATTCTTGGAAGGCGACTCAAAATATGCAGTCGGTGGATCCAGAGTTTGTTGTACGGATCTTCTCATTTTCTTTTGAACTAATCGATCACGACTTGAAAGCTTCCCTAGGTATGGAAAGTTGGACGGGCTTAATGGATTGATCGTTGTCCATGTGGTTTAGATGATTACGAAATGCTTAGCTGTATTATTCCAGACTGAAGGAGTTACAGCATCTACATGGTGCGTATTATGGGAATGGTAAGAAGGTTTACCCAGCTCTTGAAGGAAGCTTCTCATGTCTTATGCTAATATTATTTATTAGTAGTTTTGGATCTTCGGTATATGGACTTTGAACTATTCATCCGGCTCCCAACCGACTCCAAGGCAATAGGATAAAAACAATCTTCCACATTATATTCTGATAACTGTAAATATTTCTCCTCAGATAGACAAAACCAGTGGGTGGCCAACTTCATCCAACTTCATCCAACTTCATCCAACTTCATCCAACTCCAACTCCAACTCCAACCCCAACCCAAACCCCATCTGGAACAATCCAATTGTCAAGAATGAAGGCCGGGAGGAACCACGTCAAACCAATTGGAAATCATCCTAATCACTTTTACCAGCCATCATTCGTTATTTTACTCTGCAGGTTACAAGCATCCGCAGTCATTCTGGTGCAGCTGGGTCCGAGTGTTCAACGTTAAAGTCCAACAAAGACTAGAAATACCCCTGAAATAAGGATGAATTGGGATCTTTAGGTTTTAGATCCGGCATTTCTAGATTCATGATTGGTTGATAAGAAGGAAGTCTCCAACTATTTCTAATATTCCTTTTCCAAGGTCCGGTTCACTTCAAGATCATTTTATTTCCCAGCAAAAGCATCAACGACCTGGGCAGTGCGATCTATGAGCAATGAGCATAAACAACGAAATTAGCTACCTCTCTGGCTATCTAATTTACAGCTTGAGCAACGACCATTTGTTCACCCAAACAAGACAACAACTTTGATGAATACAATGCAATGTCACGGGATATCTGAAATCAAAAGTCTGAGCTGGATCGTTTTCTGAATTGTTTTTACCCGAGTAGTATTTTTAGTATTATCTTTTCGATAAATCTCATTCGCTTCCTTTCAGTCTGTCTTTGACTAAGAAACTGGGAGATACGAGGCCGTGGTAAGCCGGTTTGCTCATCGGTTGCCGTCTCGCTGCTTTTTGGAGGCTTAAGTTATGTATGTAGGTAGTCGTAGGCATTCAAACAATGTCAAAGCCTATCTCAGCCACAACGAGTTTGTGGCTTTTTAGATTACTCAATTTAATTTAATTCATCCTTGAATTTTCATCCTTTCATCCATATCTCCTCATACCTAGGTATGTAATAAAACATAAACTACCTACCTACCTACTACTAATTACCTGTCAAGATATATATTGAACTATCTATCTACTATCTATGCGGCACCAATATCTATGTAGATACTCACTCACCAACCCCTCAGGTTGAACCAATAGCAAAGTCCGCATACATACATGCATTCATACGCGTTCTGATGACGATTTCTGGTGCTTAAACTTTGGATCTACAAGTATATTATTTAGATGGTAGATGGTGGATATAAATAACTTACTCACTTTATTTTAGAGTTAGTTTATAGATTTTTATTATTAAGTATTGAATATTGAATATTGATTTATTTTTTAAGTTTTCGAGTTTTGTTTTGAAAAAGAGATTATAATATTATGTATATATGAAATCAATTGGGTTTTTATAAAAAAAATATATATATATATATATATTTGAATTAAAACTTTAAGAATTTTAAGAATTTATTATATTAAAAAGATCAAAAGAATCAAAATAATATAATATTTATATATATATATTTTTTTTAATAAACTAAAACAAAACAAATTTTTTCTTACACTTATAAAGACTCCTACAAAAAGAATAGAAAAATCATCTATATCCCGACGAATGTATTTAAAAGTTATCAGGCCATATATCCTCCGTTTTGACACCTGTATTCCCGATATATATCGATCTACGTGTACGGAGTATGTCCCACACGTGATACTGCGCAGGTACGTACGTACACGCAAGGTGACACGCGCAATGTAAGCTTAAATATATGTATATGTGATGTATATGTATGTATACGTATGTATATGTATCATGAAGATCTTCGACGGTCATCTGTACATACTGATTTTTAGGTAGTTATTCATTCGATTGGGAGTAGGAGGTGGATGAGCTAGGGAGGGGGGGTGTTGGTATTTTGTATATGTGTGTGTTCTGTTTTGTTTTGTTTGTATTTTTGTATGTTTGTATGGGTTTGTTTGTATATAGGTAGGTACTGATAGGTTGGAAATCTGATGGGTTGGAAATGAATGAGTGAGTGAATGAATGAATGAATGAATGAATAACTAATCAGTTGAGCGGAAGTTAATGTTGCGTTGAATTGCGTTGAGTTGTGTGCATTGCGTTGCGTTGCGGTGTGTTGATGGATGGATGGATGGATGGATGAAGCGGATATAAATAGGTTGATACATATCTATGTTGTACGGAGGTGATTCTAAAAGTACCTACGAAGTACAGTACCTACCTACCTTGTATATTCATCACTTGATGAATCATTTGATGTTAGGTACTTAATGATGAAACGAAGTAACATGAAGTAAAATGAGATGAATGGGATTGGCTTTTTGTAATATTGTAAGGCTTGGGTAATGTTCTATATGCGAGAGAGTCTACTTGGTAAGATTTATAATATATACAATATAACTAGATAGGTATATGAGAATCTATTTGTTGTCTGTAGGTATTATTATTCCGATATATGTTTTATATATTTAATATATATAAAAACATAAAAATATATATATTATATATTTTCGGATCTATATATATAATATAATTATAATTATAAAAATTATAAGATTTATTTATTTTATATTATATTATATTAAATTAAATATTAAATAATAAAAAAACCTTTAGAAAGAAAAGTCTAAAAGTTCCTTAGAGGTGTACTTCGAAGTTGTGAATACGCTGTATGAAGTTAAATTGATGTGTTTTGATAGATTTATATATTTATATTTATATATATAGGAAGCTATATAGTTTACCCCGGAGTGTGGTGATTTAGTTATAGTAAATTGGGTGGATTTGATGGATTTGATGAGACGGATTGGGATCTTGGGTCTCTATATATTGTGTATTATATATATGTGTTATGTGAGGTAGGAGAAAGAGAGTGAGGAGATGGTTCGGGATTTGAGAGATGAGAGATTGATATCAGGCGTGCTTTTATATCGTTCTACACCCGAGCAGTTGTAATAGTAATTTTTTAAGGAAGAACTTAGGATGAGGGACTTAAGTATTGAGGACGGGAGTTTTGATAATGCGGTTAGTCACTAAGCTCCGTTATGGAAACAAATTGTTAATTACATGTAATTATTTAAAATAATTAGGTTATAGTGAAAGCCTCGCGATATATGTGTCGGATATCTGGTAAGTATATGACTGTTCCTGATCCTGTTTCTTGAGTCCTGTATCCTTATTTCATAACCCATAACCTGTAACTTATCTACTATAAGCACCATTTATTCGTTTTCTCTTCATATTCCATGTCCCATGTCCCATTTCTCTGCCTCTGCCTCTGTCTATTTCATCTCCTCTTTGTATTATTCGTTCATATGTTATGTAGTGGTATATATCTTTCAAATATCAAGAATATTCCTCAAGCGTGGTGATATCTGTATCTTCTACCCTCCACATATACCACATGAAGATACTTCTGGTAGTGGTGTTAGCTTTTTGTAATGTAGGGTTGGGCTTGGTTTTGGTTTCGAGTGATGTTATTCGCAAGCAAAATCATGAGGGGAAGGGAAAGGGAAACCAAAAGGATGGTGTTGATGAATTTTTGTTTACATCAGAGTGAGGATATTCATGCATGGATATGAAATAAAGGCGAGAATGAATATAGTAGATAGAGTAAAGAGGGTAATAAGAAGAAGGAAAAATTCGAGTAGAAACCTAGCATCTGAACTATCAGATAAGCGAGTGACAGTGTGAGACGCCTCAAAGCATAGTAGTAAGAATATCTGAATTCATATGAAGCAACGCGGGAGGCTTTAGACACTCTAGAGTTTCAAAGCAAAAATCAACGAGGAAAATCATTGAAAAAACCCACCTATAAGGACTAAACTTCTCTGCCATTTCCTCCATTTCCTTTTCTCCCATATATTTCCACTTTCCTCCCCCTTTCGCGCCCCTCCCAGCCCTCTTCAATTTCTCCACATCCTTTCCAAGTAGAGCCGCCATTCCTCTTTGAACCCCTAAGTCCCCAGTACTGAAAACATCTAGACGTTTGAGGGCAAAACAGGCGAACATTTCGACGCTCCATTTGCCGAGACCTCGCACTTGGATTAAGGAGGCGAGAACTTCTTCATAGGAGGCGGTGAGGAGGAATTGAGTGGTTAGTTCCCCGTTTGTGAATTTGAGGGCGAGGCCGGAAATATATTCTGCTTTTCGCTGAGAGAGACCGGCGGTGCGGACTAGGTGTTTTAGTGAGAAGGGAGAAATGGAAGGGGAATTGAAAGGTATGAAGATGGGAAATCTGGGCCTTAGAGATAAATGATTAGTGAAATCCGTACTCACGAAGTGCTAAATCACTAGCTAAAATGGCAGAAGGGTTCGGAAATGTGTGAGTAGATGGATCTGAATCAGGTGGGTTGAAAAGAGCAACAAATTTAGCTTTTATTGATTTGGCTGCCGCACCGGAAACCTGATTTTGATGTCAAATTTATGTATATCCAAAGAAAAAATTCAGTTATTTTTAACAAATTTCCTACCTGCTGCGATATGATTCCACTGACTAACGCCCTGAATGGTTCAATCTCCTCAGCTAATCCCTCAGCAGAAAATACCCGACATGGATGCTTCTCGATAACTGGCTTTAACTTGGGTTCAACTTTGATCAAGTGTTCTAAAGCTTTGTCTAAAATATCTGATGTTGATATTTTGACAGCAGGTGGTTTTGATGGAGATACTTCATCCATAGCTTTATTGGCAAGGAGTCGGTGAGTTTCGGGTGTTACTAATGGAGCATTTGTGCCATTGAGAACGGCGAGACGATCAGCGGGAGGTGGATGCAAACTATCGTCAATGACTCTATAAGGACTGGACATGGATGCAATGACTGCTGGCGTTGGGGTCACTGGAGGAAGCGGATTATAAGTAGCACTTCTCTTCTTTGGGGTTGATGGGTTTTCATTTTCGGTGGATGGAGAATCGTAGGATTCTTTTGAAGCGGCTTTCCTCTTCTTGAGATTTGGAATTATTGCGGGCAAGGAAGATTCGGATTCTTTTGGAGATATTGCCTTTGTCGTCTTGGGCTTTGGCAATTTGGTAGATGCTGAAGAAGCCGTAGCTTCTGGCAGTGCAGTCTTTCTCGTCCTGCTGATTTTAACCTTAGATCCTACTGGGCTAACTTCATGTATAGCCTTGGCACCTTTTGCCACAGAAGAAGTCGGTACAGTTTCAGATGCATTTTCAATGACGAGAGAAAGTGCGCTTAAACGAGCTGATCGTCTTGTAGACATTATGAAATCTTTTGATGGTTGTAGGGAAAAGTATCTAGTTGATGAAGTGATGGTTTTGTCTGATGGAACCCGCTGCAGCTTACTTACAAAATTGTAAGCAAGACACTTCCACTATCACAAGGTATTAGTAACTTGATCAATAGTTCAAAGTAAAAGATACCTGTATAGACATTCCTTTGCAGAGTTAGAATTAGTAGATGTTATTTCTGACTTCAGATATGATTTCAGCTCTATCCACACAGTAATAACAATATAAGCCAAAGTACTAAACATGAACCATACCCATGTTCCCATCTCTGGCAAGATAACCTTAGCTAACCTATTTCACGTGATGACTCCTTTTCTGCCAGGTAACTTATTCCGAGTGGCATCCGTACAAACGCAACGCAACGCAACGCAAGCAACAAGCAATGCAAGCAACACAACCCAATACATTTGATAAGACGGTTGTGCGAATCCGATCGTATTGCATGTAACAGACTTTGGTTGATAGGGTAGGGTAGGAATAGTGAATTAATTATATATCTAAAAATATTCATCCGGTGTTGAATATTTTAATTTTAACTGTTAAATAATTTTTATCATCATAAAATCACTTTAATAATTACCTATTATTCAAGTACGTACCTTATCTTTCTTTGCTAAGGTAACTTGATATCATCTTCTCATCGCCTCTTTCTCGTGGAGTTCCCCTCAGAATTGAAATAATATTACGAAAGGTCTAGTTCCTCTCTTTTCATTCGCTTGGACTCTCTTGGCACAATTTCTAAATTCGTGTAGACCCTCGAGGCCACTGAACGGATCTTCCTGCCACTCGCGACCTCCCCCCAACTTCTTCAAATCCACAAATCCACCCAAACTTCAATTCCAGCCTCGAAAGAGCTTGCGGTCTCAACCTGTTTCACTCCGGAATCTCTAAGCGCTTTTATCTCTACGTCTGCGAGCTCGAATTGACATCACATACTCAGCATATCTGGTGGTTTTGAAGCCACAGGGGTTTCGCCATGTTGGGTCCTAAGGGTGGCATGAATTGGAAAGCTACAAAGGCACAGTTACCGCCTGTGAGAGCGATATGGGTATTTCTTACAAGGACGCGATTTTTACTCTGTGTAGCATTGGCTGGTGTTGTTATATTACTATGGAGAGGAATTAGTACTTCTGCACAAGAGATGCAAAGGTAAGCACTCTATTATACTCAATCGGCACAGCCAAACAAGAGTAACATCGCTGATTTTGTTCCTTGGGTAAAGATATTATTGTTGGGGACCTTCGAAACCGCCGATGCAAATGACCTTGAATGAACAAGCCGACTGGAACGCGCATTTACAAACACCAGTTATCTTTAATCATCATGAACCAGTGGTTGTAAATTCGAGCACCATTAAAAGTGTTGACCTCAATCCCATTCGATCCACTACGAAAGCAATTGCAAATGAAGAACGCATTTTGATTTTGACCCCTCTCCGAGATGCCGCGTCATATTTACCAAAATACTTCGATTTACTCTCACTCTTGTCATACCCACATCATTTGATAGATCTTGCTTTCTTGGTTGGTGATTCATCCGATGACACTCTTGCTGTTCTTGCAGCAGAACTCGACAGAGTTCAAGACGGAAAGGAAACCCCAGCATTTAACAGTGCTTTGATTGTTCAAAAGGACTTCGGTGCGGTTTCAGGTCAAACCGTTGAAGAACGTCACGCATATGTGGCACAGGCACCTCGAAGGAAGATTATGGCTCGTGCCAGAAACTACCTCCTCTCTACGGCATTGAAACCGGAACATTCATGGGTATACTGGAGAGATGCAGATATCGTTGATAGCCCTGAGAAGATTATTGAGGATTTCATTGCTCACGACAGAGACATCATTGTACCGAGTATGGAAATCCTTATTTCCATGGTACTTATTACACTTACTGACTTGGGCAGATGTTTGGTTCCACCGATACCGTGATGGGGTTGACATTGAGGGTCGATGTAAGTCTAGATCATCCCTGACAGTATGCGGTCAATGCTAATCATTTACAGTTGATTACAACTCGTGGATCGAATCGGATAAAGCACTCAAGTTGGCCTCAAAGCTTGACAAAGATACAGTTATTGTCGAGGGTATGTATTAGACTGAAGAGGTTTGCATCACTATGCTGACGAATGTCCAGGTTACAAGGAATTTGATACTGGTCGCACTTACATGGCTTTGATGGGTAATTGGAGAGAAAACAAGGATGAGGAAGTTAAGCTTGATGGTATTGGAGGAGTCAACATCATTGTGAAGGCAGATGTCCATAGATCAGGTAATTCTGCCAGGGATATTGACAGGCCGTGACGCTGACGAATCTATAGGAATTAACTTCCCGGCCTACGCATTCGAAAATCAAGCCGAGACTGAAGGTTTCGCAAAAATGGCTAAGAGAGCAGGTTATGAGGTTATTGGATTACCCAACTATGTGGTCTGGCACATGGACACGGAGGAGAAACCGGGTAACAATGTTTGAGATGGCTCTGTATTGAGAAATTCGTTCGGACACGTCTTAATGCATATACGGAGTTTTTAAGTGAGAAAGATAAGAATTTTGTATGATTGGATCGGAGTGGGAACCAACATTCGGAAAGGAGGAAAAAATGATTCCCCCAACCTACCTTCGAAGGGGTTTTAGTACCTTTGAAATTTCTTGTACCGAATTTTTTCATTCTGGGGGCTCAGGGAGTTTGAACATTTTTCATGAATGAAGATACGGGCTTGGGCTTGTTAGCAAGCATGGTTGCAAGGACAGCATACCACTGTAATAGAAAAGTCCCAATTGCGATTTGTTTATTCATGATGGTTTTACTACTGCTGTGGTGCACTGGTGGTTTATTGGATGAGAGACTGGGAAGATGGGCATATAATGAGAATGAGGAAGAGAACGCAAATGAGAACGCAAAATGAGAGCGCAAATGCCAGTGTGGTTGGTTGATTGGTGGGTAGGATGGAGTGGAGGTTGTGAAATGTGTAATTGTTCTATGGATACCTATGGATACCTAATGGATGGATGAATGAATGGATGGGTATGCGGGAATTCGAAGGGAAGAAAAGAAAAGCTTTAGAGGGCAGGGGCAGGCATAGGGATAGGGTTTGATAGCTTAGGGTAGCTTAGCTTGGTAATGGACGGTGATTTATGCTCAGATTGTTATTTTTTTATTTTGTGTTTTGGCTTTTGGCTTTTGGCTTTTGTGATGCAAGAAAGGTTTCTTGTGGGTCGGAGGAGTTGTGCTTGGATTGGGATTTGAATGGTTATGTGTACGGGGGTTGAATGGATGAACGGTAGATTTAAGGGGATGTATATATACTAGGTAGGAGGTAGTGCTTGTAGAAGAGAAGAGAAGGGAAGCGATTATGGGTATGTGTAGTTGTAGGATGTAGTTGGAGGATGTAGTTGTAGGATGCACAACATCACTCTCACTATCACAACGCCTCACACTAGTGACACAATTTATTCTTCACACAACCTATATAAAGAGTACAGTGACTTTTGTTTTTGAATTGATGATCATAGTTATAGAGTACAGAGCATTATCTCTCAATGCCTTGGTCCCATCCTCTAAAATTCCATCCCTCCACTCCCAAATATACATATCCAGCACGCCACCTAAGCCTATGCTTCTCCCTTACTTCTTGGTAATGGTCAAGGCCTCCAAATCAGCACGTTCCTTGGCTTCTGCTGCGATTTCAGCAATGATAGGAGAAAGGTATAGGTGATCCTATGGGTTCATTTGTTAGAGTTGATTGAGATACTGGAATTAGGATAGCTGCTCACTTCTTCTGGCTTGGTTTGTTGTTCTTTTGGCAAAAGTTGATGTTGAACGGAGCACTATACATAATGTCAATTATGCATCTAATTACTCGATTTCCCAGACAAAGAGATGACGAACCTGAAGAGCTCTTCTCAAACGGAAAACACGATCATAAGCTTCCTTTTGCGGTAAACGCTTAAGCGCAAGAAGGACCTCTTCGGATTCCTCGGGGATCAAATCATCCGCTCTATAAATTGACGAATATCAGTATCCGTATCCTCTCTTTTCCGTACCCCAATTCCCCCTCATTCGATTCCCGGAAGTAAAATCTCGCATACCTCAATCCCAACTGACGGTATCCAGCAGCATTAGCATACCATGAAGCCAAGGGCTTCATCATCTTCAAAAGTCCCGGCTTCTTGGAGATCCAGCTTGCTAACGATGGTGCAGACATGATGGGCGATTTATGGGGTGTGTAATGGGGAAAGACGTCGATTTTGGGGGTGTTACTGAGGATTGAAGTTCAAAAGTTATGATGATATTAGGTAAGCGAGTCAGCGTTGTTTGAGGAACTTGTGATTGGTTGGTTGGTGTGAAAGAGGAACGGAACGGAATAAAAATCGGTGGGGAAGATATTGCGAAATAAGGTTATGTGATACCTCTTTGTTTGAGATGAGAAGCAATGTTCTCTTTCCAGTTCAGATTTGAGTTATTCAGTGTAGGTAGTCTGGCAGTGTATTACAAGATACTGATGATACCACCACCCTTAAGGCTAGAATATGGAATAGCAGACTTATTGTCCAAATGTTGTGTTCTTCTGTCTTACATGTTAGAATTCGCACATTCAACACTCACTCACTAACATTTTTGAACATTTAGTTTGTAGGACAGACATTGAGATAGCTATAAACACTACTCCGTAGCCTCATAAGCCAATTATACCCAACTGCTGATATTATTACAACAACATAGGTACGTAGTTGTTAGAATCAAGCTTTCCCTGGATTGGACAAAAAAGACGGATTCACCTCACCCCACTTGTTGAATTGTGAGATTCTAGTCCTTTTCTCACATTTCTCTTCCCATACAAATGCACATTATGACCCTTTTCTTTCTTTGATATTCGCAATACCTACTCGAGTAAAGACCATTTTGATGGCCACAAGTAACCTCAAGTTAATCAAATCATAAGCTGAGCCATACTTCGATTCAACCTTTTGAGGTGTACCTGCTTCTTAATTTTAGCTTGGCGGGTCGAACTGGTGAACCCTTTTTATCAAGCGATTGATATTACTTACATACAGTATTACTACAAGCTTCCGAGAATTTTAAGCCGATTTAGGTTCCGGTGCTTCCCACTCAACCACAAATTCATCCCTCAACCCACTTTCTACAAGAACAAAAGCCCACCCTTCCAACTTCCAACTCTCGCTCATTTTCACGATTCTTTACCAAATATCCAGGCGATTGTCAATGGCCTGCGATAACCGTTAGCTGTTGTGTCACTGGCGTGCTGCGTGGGATCTTTCCCCGCACACCGGGACACGAGATTGCAAAGAAAAGAAACGGCGACAATAACTGAAGGCCTTCCAACCCATCGGCGGCTTTCCTCCCGCAATTACTTCTGCCCGTCTGCGGCCGAGGTAGCAGAAGCTATCGAATATTTGCGCCAACAACAATTAAAATGTCACATGAACGCAGCACGCCATCATCACCGCGATCTGAGGATTTTGCGTCCTCCAAGCCTACTACTCAACAATTCGCATCGAGTTTGGCGTTCGGGGGAGGCGATTCACCCATTACTAGATTGGAGAGAATAGCTAGAACAAGGGCGGAATGGGAGTTTAATGCATTTGCCGGAGCGGTGGGTGGTTTTGCTTCTGGAGTTGTCACTTGCCCACTAGATGTCATTAAGACGAAATTACAAGCACAAGGAGGTTTCAGAGCAGCACAAGGACTGGGTTCACAATCTGCTGGACAAGCGGTATACAGTGGTTTACTTGGAACAGGAAGAGTCATATGGCGAGAAGAAGGGTTGAAAGGATTGTATCGGGGCCTTGGTCCGATCATCCTTGGTTATCTACCAACATGGGCAGTTTGGTTTACGGTTTATGGCAGATCAAAACAGTTTTTTGGGCAGAAAAGTGGTATGGATTTCCCATGGATAAATCTTGAAGGTGAAACTGAAAGCTAAGAAAAAACCTTTACAGATAACACGGTAGTGGTAAATTTTTGGTCCTCGATAATGGCTGGAGCCTCGTCTACAATGGTTACGAATCCGATCTGGGTTATAAAAACTCGCCTAATGTCACAAGTCAGTCGAAAGGCAAAGAGTAATGGAGCTAGACCACCTTGGCATTATCGTTCAACTTTGGATGCCGCAAAAGTGATGTACAGGACTGAAGGAATTTTATCATTCTATTCCGGTTTGACTCCTGCACTACTTGGCTTGACACATGTGGCTGTTCAATTTCCAACTTATGAATACCTTAAGAAAAAGTTCACAGGTCAGGGCATGGGAGAATCCGCGGAAGGTGACGAGAGCGCTCATCTATTCGGAGTATTATCCGCCAGTGTGCTCAGCAAGATTATAGCGAGCTCTACCACATATCCTCATGAAGTCATTCGAACAAGACTTCAAACTCAACAAAGATCCATGCCAGCTGCCTCGACAGAATACAGTGCATTTAGGGGAGGTCTAGAAGGACACTCCCATCAACATGGGATTCCAAATCCCGTGACCCAAGTTAAACAAGCAGTACCAAAATATAGGGGCATTGTGATGACATTTAAAACGATATTACGTGAAGAAGGATGGAGAGCATTTTATGCTGGTATGGGCACGAATATGATGAGAGCTGTACCGGCGGCTACGACCACTATACTCACTTATGAGTATGTTATGAAACATCTGAATCATGCCAGGGCAGAAGGACTACGAAAATCGGGAGAAGAATTGTAAATGCTTGAATTCTTCGGAAAAATGTCCTTGGCAAGATGTTCAAACCAAGTCATAGCCCTGTGAAGTTCGAGGTGGTAAGAAACTAAGAAATATTTCTGCATTTTACAGCATTTGAAATTTGATGGCGTTCGATCATGTACTCGGCGCGGTATCGAGTTAGCATGATGTGGCTTTTGTGTTTATGGAAAATATTACAGACGCCTATTTGGATTGTACCTTTTTTGTGAACGAAGAGCTTGTACTTATAGATGGTTTTAGCTATCAAGGCAATGATTGTTTTATATTTCACCTTGACCTAAATATACAATTTTGTAGATAGCCCCGGAACTCCTATATGCAACCTCGAAAGACAAACTTATGCGTAGCTTGGCATCTGACCATATAATCCTAAAAACACGCCTTCAATTTTTATCATCATCCCCATTTGATGTCACTCTGCCTTTCCAGCAAGACCACCTTCTCTTCCTTTGGCTGCCCTCTCCCTCAATTTTCTCTCCACCTCGTGACTCTCAGGCGCATCTCCCTTTGTCTTCAATTGCTCCAAATTATCCTTCGCCGTGCCTAATAATTGTTTCACGGTTTTTTGCTCTTGCGGCACATCTAACTGACCATGACGTCTCAAACTTTCGTTGGCCCAATTTATTTGGCCGCCGTCTGCTTCGCGATGTTTCTGCGCATTTTGCTTTGCTGCTCTAATGGAGATACGAGCATATGTGTACAGGAGTAACGCCATGGTTGCGGCTGCTAGAGGGGCCGTTACAGTCTGAAAGGAGGGGTTGTTAGCTGGTTGAGCTATGGAGTCGCTGGGAGGGAGGGGATTGGATTGGAGAGGAGAGGAATGAATAGGAATAGGAATAGGAATAGTACCCTGCTATTTAAGTTGAATTTGCGAGGAGGCATTTTGAATTGTTTCTATGGTTTGATTATGAAAGATTGAACAATTCGTAGTTCACATTTCTCTTCCTCCTCGTTTGGGCCTGTACGGTCTCCTCAAATGATATGATCGAACGGTATTGTGAGTGAACATGGGAAAATTAAAAGAAGCCGAGGACGTCATGCGATCTCTGGGGACGGACAGGGATCTTTGAACAAGGGACTTGGCAACTTTTTTTTAAATAGGTAATAAGTCCTCAACACTTTTGCACTAAACATTTATGAATCTATTGCTGTTATTGGTGATATGAATTAATGGATCGTATTCCATAATCCACGGAGACTTGGTGTGGTTTTCGCACAGTACGTACGCGTCTATCATACGCACATAGACAATGAAGGGACTCAATTTCGCATCGGCGTGGGCGAGGTCGAGACCGAGTACGAAGGCGATCCCCTGGACCTGTGAGAGATGTATTCAGGGAGAAAGGAAGACGTCTTGGGTGCAGAATGCGGCGTTCTCGACGGGGAAGAGGGAAGGCTATGGCTATGGAAATGGAAATGGAAATGGTTATCAGCAGAGTCGAAGGGGAAATAAGGTTATCATGGCTTCTGCTGTGGGAGGCATTGCTGCAACCGGACTTGCTTTCACGGATGATATTAGGCATGCCTATGAAGGGGTTGAGAGGACGGGGAGAGTGGTCAGTACGCTCTTTGTTTGTATAAATGAGTGAGTGATTTTCTGGTATTGTGTAAAGTTGTTCGGGACAAGTGGCTAATTCGAGGTGCGACAGTTATCGAGTTACGTTGAACCATAATGAGAAGATTGAGGACGAGGCGGAGAAAGATAGAATGTTGAAAGATTGTCATCAGAGATGTGCGGACCGGACATTGAGAGTGTTGGAGAAGAATGGGAGCATATTCATTAAGCTAGGGCAACATTTGGTATGGTATTATTGACTAGGTGTATTTGCAATGGCTAATTGGTTTTCGCAGAGTGCTATGAATTACCTTCTGCCTTTAGAATGGACAACGACGTTTATACCTTTGCAGGACAAATGTCCTGTTTCATCAATGGAGTCGATAGAGAATATGTTTAAGATGGATACAGGCGAACAACTTTCGGATCACTTCTCAGAATTTGCACCTCAACCGATAGGGGCAGCATCGCTGGCACAGGTACATCTGGCAACTGTCAAGGAAACAGGACAAAAGGTTGCTGTTAAGGTGCAACATCCAAATTTGGCGGAATGGGCAGCTCTTGATCTAGCATTAACTAGTTTTACATTTTCGACACTGAAGAAATTTTTCCCAGAATATGATCTAGAATGGTTGTCGTCGGAAATGGAAATTTCTTTGCCAATCGAACTGGACTTTACTGAGGAAGGGAAAAATGCTTTGCGGGCAAAAGATTACTTTTCACGGATACCGGAATTACCGTTGATTATACCTGATGTTTTATGGGCAAAGAAACGCATATTAGTTATGGAGAATGTAGCCGGACATCGTCTAGATGACCTCGAATTTCTCGATTCTAATGGCATTGATCGTGACGAGGTCTCTGCTGCTCTCGCTCACATTTTCAACGAGATGATCTTCGGAAAGGATGCCCCTCTACACTGCGATCCACATGGAGGTAATCTCGCTATTCGCAAAAATGACGATCGACGTGGCGCCAATTTCGATGTAATCCTCTACGATCACGGCCTCTACCGCGATATTCCTCTCGGACTTCGACGCTCATATGCAAAGCTCTGGCTGGCAGTAATTGATGCTAATGAACCCCGCATGCGCAAGTACGCTAAAGAGGTAGCTGGTATAACAGATGAACAATTTCCCCTATTCGCCTCGGCTATAACGGGCCGCGATTACACCATTCTGACGAAAGATGTAGCTCTTCAGCGATCGGAGGAAGAGAAGAAACATATTAATGAAGCGTTGGGTGAAGGGATGCTTCAACAACTTGTACAAATGCTAGGACAGGTTCCGAGAATTATTCTGTTAATATTGAAGACAAATGACTTGACGAGGAGTTTGGACGAGAATTTACATACGCGACAGGGACCTGTGAGAACATTCTTGATTCTGGCTCGATATTGCTCGAGAACGGTATTTCAGGAACAGATGGAGGATATTAGAGCGAGAGGCAGTCTTTTGTGGCCAGCCAATGGTTTCAGGTTGCTGGTGGCATGGTTGGGGTATGCGAGGGTGGAGTTAAAGCTAGAGGCTTTTGAGGTTTGGTTGAGAGTTAAAAGGTTAATGGGTAAAGCGTAAGGGTAACAGTGGTAGGAAATCGTCGTTTATACAGGCTAGGAGTGGTTAAAACGGGTGGATCTTCGTGCTGGTTGGTTGGTTGATTGATGCGTACATAAGGTCTGAAAAAAGAGGAAATATCCGACTTTGGACTTTGGACTGTTGTGCTCGGAATGGTGGTTTGGCTTCACTTTAGCGTGCATGAATAAATAGCATTATAAATAAGGTTATATAGATCATAGAAGAAAGAGGAGAGGTTGAAGATAAATATATAGCGAGCGATTGTAAGAATTATGATTTGATTTCTATATATATATGTGTGTGTGTGTGTATATATTGTATAGCTCTCTAGATTTTTGGTAAGATTATCAAAGAAGTTGAGAATCTAAGTTAAGATAAGACTACAATCGATCCCTACGAAAATCTAAATAAGGAGATTTTTCAAAGCTAGCTTGCTGGATATAGTCTCGCGAAAGGAAGGAAGGGAGGTTCTATATATATGGCCAGCGTGTCACTGATGGAAAGTATATATAAGGGTTATCGTGACGCTCTCAAAAGGCGCAGAGTATACTCTAGTATCTCGCTCTATGTTATAGCTAGAATAGATTGTACATCCCGGTAGTGCATGGCTTTGGCCCTAACCTTCCTCAATGATGTTTTGGTTTTCTGGCTCTGGCTCTTGAGATCGTGTGATTACGGGTTGAGATTTTCGATATTTTGTTGAATATTGTATGGGTGGTTGTTCTGGTCTGAGCAAAGAACTCCGAGTCTCTGGGACTCTTGTTCTGGATATTTGAGTCGGTGGTGGGGATGGGGATTCAGGAGTTTGGTTGTGGGTTGTTTGAGTCAACTTTGTCAAGGTCTGATGTTGTGGAGGATGGCTATGGCCCTTTTGAGGTTTAGTGGTATATTGGGTAGGTTGTTGAAGTTGTTCAATGGTGCGGCGGCTGCGCTTAAGCTTAGGAGTGTTACTTGTTATTTTCATTATGGATAATGTGGAATTGAGATCTATTGCGTTTGATCATCCTTCTCTTTCCGATCTACATGGATCAAGCTCGGTGAATGATTACTCCAATGACTTCTAAATATCTTTAGGCGTACAGCCAGTCTTATAAAGACATTGCGGTGTCCCCGCTGCGTTGCAATAAAATGAACAAGATGAAATAATACATATACCATCCAGGTGGTTAATGCTGGGGAAGTATAATTAGTCAAGTAACTCTGCGAATTTACAATGCCATCTACTAGTAAAACCATATTTCCCGGCTCTTGTCGAAAACATAGAAGTGGATGTTTGTCCGAGAAATGTACCATAGCTAATTCTTTCGCAATTCAGAAAAGGACTTGGTTTAGCAGCTCTAGCTCCTTCATCTACTGTGCAAATGCATCCGCAATGCTGAGTATATCTCTTGAATTAGTCAATGACTCACTAATTTGCACACTCCTAGTGTCAAATCTGAGGATATCCCAATTCGTGCTATTATGGCATGGATAATGGACGCATTATTCAGCACTTCACTCACACCGAGGGACCAGGTCATCAGGATCCCGAAGAATCATGCCTTGGTAAGATCTGAGGATGGATTGTTTTAGGCGGGTAATTTGATAATCGGAATGGAAGATCAACTCAGGTTGAGTTCTGGTAGCTAAGTGGTACTTGCTGGGTTAGTTGGCATTTTGCATCCAGCCTAGTGCAGAAGTAGACGTCGATATATGGATATCGTGCCAGTGTTTTTGAAGGTAGAATCTCTTCTAATGTGGAAGTTGCTGCGAGAGTTGTGAGCACAGAGCCGAAGAGGCCTAATTGGGCGACGAAGTATGAAGGATTCATAGGGAAGGGAAATAAAGGGGAATGTGTTTGATATCTGATCTAGATATGGCTAAGTTTAGGATAATAATGAGTTTGTATCTACTTAATCTAGCTGGGCTAAGATCTAATATACATGTTTGAGAAGGTACCTACCACCGGTGGATTTATCGACCTAGCACAGCCAAAGGTAAGAAGCTCTCCTTTGCTAAGCTTAAAGATCGTAAGGGCAGCAAAAGCCACCCGGGATAGGATTTAGATGCCTTGCAAGTACAGAAAGAACTGTCAGGCTAACTAGTATCTAAAGTTGCGCAAATGATAGAATCTTACAAGCTACAAAATCGCGTGGGTAGTAAATATATGTTTGGCCCGTGCTCATAGCAATATGGCACTCACGAGGAGGCCATTAAAGCTCAGGTCACAATTCCATTTGGTATCTTACATCTTGTGAGAATATTCACACATACGGCTCCGCTAAGCTACATGCCGCGTACGAACGAACTATTGGATGATGGATCACACCATTCTTTGATTATATATATTTTCGCGCAGCAGCTTCGCATCACTTCGTATGGGTCTCCTACTGTGGCACGATGTCCGGCTATATTTTATGAAAGTTAGCACACAGGCTAGTACGTCAACAGTATTAACACAGTGATTAAAACATGAGGTGCACCTCAAAGGCAGCGAAAATAAATCAGGCAATGAGACAAACATCGATACCTTGCTTTTCATCTCGAGATAGAGGAACTAGTAAGTCTCTAACCGCAAAACTAGATTGCTCCAAAGCAAAAGCCTTGTAAACATCCAAGACTGGCGTCTTCCGCTCTGATAATTCTTGGATTGATCCTAGAACCACAACAGCATGACGTGCGGCTAATTCATGATTCCCAGTTTGAAGTAAAAGTCATTCCCAGAACTTCGGGACTCAAAAAAACCCGCTGACTGGAAGCAGGTCCTTTGCATGAAAAATGCACAAGATGGCTGTGTCGTTGTGAGAATTTTGTTTTCTCAAGATGACAGATATGAGAATCGAACATCATGATACTTTGGACATACATAGCCGGTTGACGAACACCTGAGACATACGGGTCTTGTCTCGTCGCACTTTATTCTTCGTACTATTTAGTTGTTTAACCTGTAGTATTTTTGCATTTCCTTCTTGTTTTCATTCCTGAACACTTACTCCTAGAAGCTGTGTACCGGGTTTTAGTTTTCGGTCCTTATGTTTGCTGTCTCTTTCCTTTACCTACCTTTACTCGAAGACGATTGTCTACCGATTGGAAGTTAAGAAACGCAATTTTCCTCAAAACTCAGTTGCCCATAAGCTTTATTATGCGTCGATGTTTGTTAAATCTAGAACGATAGTATGGAGTAAATTAACTAGCTGGTAGACTGAAGTAAGAATGTAAGGAGATGATGTTGAGTGAGCCCCATAAACATCAGCAAAGACTTCGTACTCCTGATTTGAATGTATCTTTATGTTGTTGTTTTTCGTTTTGTTCATCATAGGGGTTTTCGCCGTTTTTTAATGCTCTCAAGATACTCGAAGAGTACAATAGGATAATAAAGAATCAAACTAGACAACAAAGTAAAATTATAACTCGTTGATTTATTAATGAAATAGACAAATAGAAATAATTCCAACCTTGGATACTAGGTTTTCACTCAAAACCCATCTTTATTCCTAAAATACACCTTTTCGTATGGTTTTGAGAATCTTTATATTTATAAGAGTTTCGGATTTCTCTGCAGGCAAATTTACCGTAGTTATAAGTAACAAAATCCATGCATCATAGCCCCTTTTTGGCCGTGTAAACAAGAGGAGCAGGTAACAAGGAGGATAAACTATAATACAACTTATAAATTCTTGAATTCAACGTGAATTTGATACACGGGTAAGAAAGTTCCTTAGGGGTACTAGCCGGATTTCTCGCTTAAGTATCGCCTCCTGGAGGACTTGAGGATTGATGACTACACATCCATTATTTGTAATTGCTGTTTTAAAGATAGAACAGAAGATGCTCGAACTTTATGGTACCAATACTGCTTATTCCGATAAGTCCGCAATATGCTCGAATATCGGAAAGTCTGCACAACTTGCTGTCCGCGGTGAAGTGTATTAAGTATGTTCCAAATAGGGATATTTGCACAAGTTGGGTCGGAATAGTATATACTGTATGCTAAAGAGCATGTGGTTCACTTAACAATTAATATTTGAATACAATGGAGTTTGGCACGAAATTTCGTCTGAAACTTCGAGGGCTATAACTAATAGCATGTGGTAACTGTAGACATTATGTGAAAAGTACAAATTAAATGGGACTCTACAACTTCATTCAGCCTGGCGTCATGCTCTAGAACAACATTTATGATAGTATACTACCATTCTCTCATGACTCAGGATATTCCACAGCACAAGTGTGCAATTTCTCAAAGCGTGGCTTTGAATTGTCTGTATCTCTTTTAATATATGGTAGAAATCTCGGGTGATGGTTCTGATGAGCCCAATATTTGGAGCCACGGTAAATGAATATTTGTCACAGTCTTCCATTCATCTAGTGCGAGAAATAACATACTTACTATCTCTGGAACAGCCTAGCGTTGCGTCTTCCCTAGAAACATATATCTGTGCACAGAAACGACTTACGAGGTAAGGAAGCAGTGAGGAAAGCGAGGGACAGGGTATGAAGGGGTTCGTAAGCAACAATGCATGCTGCTGCATTTGAGATGGCATAAAATCAATGGATTGATCTCATGCAGTGGTTATAAGCACAGAGGTGAAAATGATGGATAATTTTTGACCTGTAGAGTAGCACACGAAAATGCTATTCGCCGTAGATTGACTACCATAAAGTGAAAGATTTATGCTATATGAAACGTTCAGCTCTTGTGATAATTTTATTTGAGGCCAAGCATTGGGCCAAAGAAATGGAAGATTCGCTTTTCAGTATGTAAAGCCGACTACATCAAGAGGGCTAGTATATGATACATGTATATCTCTTTAGTCCTTTAACAGAGACTCGTCTTAGCTATACCACTCAGCTGAAAGGTGGGAGCCAGAATGGATATCCACCGTTCTTGATACGGAAAACGCTGAGCAAAAAGCCGTACATAAGGAAGATGACTCCACTCCATACGAGAACCGCGACTTGCTGAATCTTTGGATCTGCAATGCGGGGAACTTTAAGAGCTAAAGAAATTGTTGCAAAGGATAGAAATCCATCTAATCGATTCTGTCAGTTATTGCAGTAGAAAGCAGTAGGCATCATAAATAGAGTACTTACATATAGCAGCAATGATTTGTGTTTCCAAACCATATTGATTTGAGAATCCTCCAGCAAAGTAGCTGACACCACCACGTCCATCACCGGCGACGTATGGAACCTTGCGAATATGGTTGAACATATGGCCACTGGTGAATAAAAGGATGGAAATCAAGCTGACTGCGGCCCAAACATTTCGATTTTGAACAATGGGCAGAACATATGGCCATGCAACACTGATGAAGGTTAACGTTCCCAATATGGAAGTGGTAACAGCGATAACACGAATCCAGTTGATGGGTCGTTTAACGGGAGGATGTGGTCGATCAGTAAGATATTTAGCAATCCAGGAGTGGATACTTTCGGCGCTTTGGGAACCCTTTGTAAAATCAAATCTGACGGGGCCATTGATTGTCGAGGCATGAGGGCCAACGGTAGGTAGAAAGAGTAGAAGTACGGGAGCGGTTTGCAGATTAAGCTATCTCAAGATTAGTGTTGATAAACTGGGTAGATTTGCAGCGCCGAACGTACAGATTGGAAAGTGGCTTTGCCATCCATAAAGTCAAGCGTCCCGAAGAGCAAGCGGGATTCCCCTTGCTTATCCCCTTTTGTCCAACCCTTTGACAATAGATCCCACTCTGGTTGGAATTCACGACATAATTGGCATCCGAATCTAGTTTCCGAAGCCGTCAACAACACGGCTAGAGAGTAGTCCCTTGGAGCAGTGGTCAATTTGGCATATACATTATCGTCGAGCTTCAATGGAGTAGAAGAGAGAGATTTGGTATGGTATCGTTCAAAGTTATCGACCGCGGGTTTTTTGGCACCTAGAGCAGCTATAGGTAGCAAGGAGACTACCAGCGTCTTAAGGAAATGCATTTTAGATAAAATGCAAGGCAAATATGCCTTTGAAGAGTGGAATTGACGATGTCGATGGTAGGAAAGAATCAAATTATTGTAGCCAATGGTACTTTATTGAATGAATTGAAGCATTGAAGATTCAAGATTCACAATTCAAGATATCATCACCAAACACTTACGAAGCTTCGTAGCGTGTCCTCAATTCAATTCGGCAAGTTCCACCTCGCGGGGTTGTTGGGATTACAAGACGGGTGTGTCAATATAAAGCAATCGTGCCTGAGGTTATAATTTCGCAGCCCAGCGTCGTCCCGGCAACCTGTCTAACATGTTACGAAGACTTTGTTGACGTTCGATCGCGGTTGAAGATTTTGACCTTAACAGCTATTATATTACATTTTATCCTCACGAATATAAATTCAAAATGGATCAGGCATTATCATATAACGATGATGAACACATTGAAAGTGTATGTTTACACAATCTCTAATTATTAAATACATAAGAGATATAGGAGTTTTATGGCTAACACAACCTATAGCGGTTGATGAAATCACAATGTTTAGAGTTGGCATATCAGGAAGCACTGCAGAATACAGAAATAATCGTTAAAGATGAAGCCAGCAGGCGACTCAGGCTACAGATACTCCTATTGGAAAATGAGAATGATGAATTGCACGTTCAACTGGCCACTGAGGAGGACCGAATCGATGGAGTAGAAGAAGAGAATGAGGATTTACGAACACGTCTTGACCAGGCTCAAGAAGATACGGAGAAGGTTGAAACAGAGTTAAGAATGCAGACACGAGAATTTAATAATGTCAAGGTAATACCAGTTAACTGGGCATAATCAAATACCATTCTAATACGTGACTACATAGGCGGAGCTAAAATCTATGAATGGAGTAACAATGGACTCGACGAAGATTCTTACGGAGAAGCTGGCTCTCAGCCGCGAGGTCGCTATACTGAAACCAGAGTTGGAACATTTACGTTCACAAGTGGCACATCAACAATCAACTCTAGCGGAGAAGTTAGCACTTGAGCGACAAGTTAGCACTCTAGAGGTAGAACTAGAAACAGAGCGTCGTGCTTTGAATCGTGCCACTGAAAAGAACAACGACCACTCAAAGGAGGTTGAGCTTCAACACAAAATTGATGCACTGCAGAAAGATCTTTCAGAGGAAAAGCGAGAAAGAGAGAAGGTTAAGAAAGAGATGGCGAAAGAAGCATCAGCTGCCCAGAAGGAGTTTGCACAAGAGAAGCGTGAAGTTGAGAAGAGCCGCAAAGAGACAGAGAAGGAGACAGAGGTTCTTCGTAAGGAGTTGGTAGTTTTGAAGCGTGAGAATGAGGGGCGGCAAGCCGGAGAGAAGGAGATAGAGGCTCTTAGGAATGAAATCGCACTATTAAAGAGCAACAATGAGAAAGGGCAACAATCTGGGGAAAAGGAAATCGAGACTCTGAGAAAGGAGTTTTCGCATACGAAGCGAGAAATCGAAAAAGCACACAAGAACACACAGAAGGAGCTGGCCGCTTCTCAAGCTCAGGTGGAAACTTTGGAAAGTGAAATTGACCAGCTTCGTGATAGTGAGAAAGGGCAGAAACAGGGTGAAGAGGAAATCGAGGTTCTCAGAAAGGAATTCGCCCATACAAAGCGAGACATGGAAAAGTCTCATAAGGACACACAGAAAGAGTTGGCGGCTTCTCGGGTTTTGATTGGATCCCTGGAGAGCAAGGTTGAGCAGCTCCGTACCAAAATGCGCGCCGCAAGAGAACAGTTGAAAGAATGTCAGGCTGAACTGAACGAGGCGCGCACTGCAGCTTTGAAGCTCCCCGTTGTGACGAGTCGGGAGGCTGTTCCAATGAAAGATTCAGGCAAAAGATCTGCCCGAGAGATGAGCATGGATATCACTATTGGAACGCCGGATGGAGTAGCAGGACGCGGAAAGCGAGCTGTGGCAAACAGGGGTAGGGCTGACCAGACATTGTTAGGAGAAAAGTCAACGTTTTCCATCACACCCTACCTGAACAAGACGATCAATATGGCTCCAGATACACCAGAAAGTGGAGAATCGCCCGGAGATATGGTTGGAAAAGTAACTGAGACAGAAAGACCTATCGAGGGCGACCAGGTATCGGAAGAACAGGAGGAGAGTCCTGAACCACCCGTGCAGCAGGTCAAACCTAAGCTTAAGGCAAGAAAGAAGCTAGCCGAGAAATCCTCTGGTGACGAAAAGAAAGTGTTGGTCGAAGCGAAGGCTGGTACCAAGAATAAGAAGTCTGTAGCCCAAAAGCTTAAGGAATCACGTACCTTAGATAAAGTTACAGAGGAAGAGGAAGGGGACGAAAATGAACAACCCAAGAAACCTGCCGCTCGCAAAATCAAGGCACAACGCATGCTAGAGAAGGTTGCAGAGGAAGAGGATGGAGATGAAAACGAGCAGCCTGAGGAACCAGAAAATTCCGAAGAGCGAGAAATTGCAAAGCCCGTAAAAGCTAAGACAAAGGCTATGGAGGAGCCAGAGCAAAAGAAGAAGAAACGTAAAGTCCTTGGAGGCGTTGCCAAGACACTATTTGATGACGAGGATGGTGAAGCTCCCAAGAAACCAGCAAAGATAGCACTTGGCCCAGCGAGGTTGCTGGGTAAAGGTGGTCTCGCCGGACCAAGGGGAGGGCTGAAAGGCGGCCTCGCAGCTGGTAGTGGGTTTGGAGCATTCTCACCTTTGAAGAAGGATCGTAGGGGTGCGGGAGCAAGTTTCTTAGCATAAGCTGTTGAGGATTAATGAAGCAATTAGGCGTTTAGGATAGGGCGTTTAGGATAGGGAGAGTACAGGCTCACCTGGCAGCGTTGGTCTTTGATAAAGTAGGTAGTCAAAAAACTACATGATTTGTGTTCAGAAATCAATTTTCTTCAAGCTACTTGTAATTGTGCCTTCGAACTCGGTTTTCTGGTTGTGTCACTAAACAATATCATTTGTTCTTGTTTGCTCACATGAAGGTCGAAGCCTTTAACAAATCACAAATAATAAGCATAGTTCAACAGATGGCCTTATTTGAGTATCGTAAATTTTGGTAAAAATTTCGGTTCAGGCAATATAAATTCTGTATGCACTCTAAATCTTCCAAACCCCCCACTAGACGAGACAAAAAGTTTCCGTCACAAGCTACCATATGCTATCACCGCGACTGGCACCGACAGTCTTTTCCTCCGGACTCGGGTTACTCCCACGGCACCAATTATGCATTCCACCGCTCCTCAACTGTAAACATGCGGGGCCGATTGCGCGGGGTCATCCAGATATAAAATTTCACAACGGCGCAGTCCGCGCATCTTCGTCTTCGTCGACGCGATGGAAAACAAGACAAGGAAGAGATGCCTTCTCTCGAGAAGCAAAGGTGCAGGGTTTGAAGAGTAGAGCTGCTTTTAAGCTTCTTGAAGTGCGTGTTTTGTTTACCTACCTACCTGATGGTTATTGAAGAGGCTTTGTGTATTGATACTTGTGTAGATTGATGTGAAGTATAAAATTTTTAAGAGAGGACAGACGGTGGTTGATTTGGTGAGTCTTTCTGTGTGTGTAAGAGAGAAGAGGATGGGAGAAGATGGGATGGGATTATGAGGGAAAAGTTTATTGAATTGAGGAATTTAGGGATATGCGCCAGGTAGTTGGTCTCAGGTTCGTTGTTTTCGAAGCTCCTTTCTATCTATTTCAATTCATACCTACCTACCTACCTACCTACCTACCTACCTACACATAAAATAACATGCTCACACAAAACCCCAAACAAACAGGTAGCAGTCGAGCGCACCAAACCCGGCGGACGAATCCTCGGCATCGATATCATACCCGCGCAACCCCCCAAAGGCGTCTCCACAATCCAAGGCAATTTTCTCTCAGCCGGCGTCCAAGAATCCGTCAAACAATTTCTCTCGGATCCTGATCGCGGACGACCGCGCAGATCCCTCTTCGCAGACGATGCTGAGGATATCGAGCCGGAACTCAGCTACCTAGAATTAGAGCGACATATGGATGATAGTGCGGCGACGGCTGCGGATCATTCAGGGAAGAAAGGAAGCCGGCCTGCGGAGGAGCAGGACGAGGGCAAGATGGTCGATGTGGTGCTAAGTGATATGTGCGAACCCTGGGAGCAGACAGCGGGTTTTTGGAAGAGAAGTCTGAGTGACCCTTATTTTAGGATGATGAATACGACCGGTATCAAGTTTTCAGATCATGCCGGTAGTATGGTATGTACTTTGAGCTATTTCTCTCACACACACACACATATATTTTGGATTCTGGATTCACCACTCTAATCTTTACGTATGTATAGGATCTTTGCGCCGCCGCTCTACGATTTGCTTTTGACACGCTGAAGCCTGGCGGGCATTTTGTTTGTAAATTTTATCAGGGGGCTGAGGATAAACAGTTGGAGTTACAGCTCAAGAAGTTGTTTAGCGTGGTGCATAGAGAGAAGCCCGAGTCATCTAGAAGTGTGAGTGAGCCCAGGCAATTGCAATGATAGAACGTGTGCTCATAGTCAACAGGAATCCAAGGAGTCATTTTTTGTAGCTTTAAGCCGGAAGACGGAAGTTGACGGTGTAGCTTTAGGCTATGTCGATGATGTAAAAGGATGAAACAGGAACACAATCCGTATGATTGCACGTTTAGGGTTATGTAGATCAGTGGCACAGTGATAAATGAATCTTCACATATGTAAATGGGCAATTTGAATAGGGTGGAATCACATTGTTCATGACTACTACTCCTATATGCATCAATACCACTATTTTCTTGTAGTATTCATATGCTGAAGACTTTCCTGCTGACCCAGCTCGCCTTAAATAGCTTGTTGACATACCTCCATCCTTCTCTGAGGTATTAAGACCAGCAAAGCCAGAAGTTCGTAACGGCACACCCCAAATTAGGCCATTTAGACCTTGAAACCTCTGGACCTTCTGCGTCCACGAGCCTTCTCGAACTTGCGTCCCTTGGACTCGACGTATGGTTTCTGTTGTAAATATGTCAGTTTTGCCAAATAAAGACTTTGTCGTATTTTTTACCTTGTGCTTGTGTGGGCCGAAACCGAAATGCTTGAAAGCCTCTCTGGAGTTCTTTGGTCCTCTGAGGAGAACGGTGTTGCTTCCAGTTGGGGATCTGAGAGCCAATTGATCCAAGGTCAAGGCCTCACCACCGGCGGCAAGAATGCGGGCACGGGCGGTAGCGGTAAATCGGAGAGCGGCAACGCTCACCTTTGGAACGGCAAGGAGACGGTTGTCATCGGTGACAGTGCCAATAATGACAACGGTTCTCTTCTCCTCCTTGTTGGTTTGGGATGCGATTCTGGAGATAGAAACGGGAGGTCTGTTGACGCGGGACATAAAAAGTCTGCGGAGGACAACCTTGTTGAAGGAAGCTTCAGTTCGGCCTATGTAGAAATCAGAAGTTAGCGCATGCTAATTTTGTGAGGAAGAAAACACCAATAACTTACGAGCCAAGAAGCGGTAGAGCTTTACCAACAACTTAAGGTAAACATTGTCACTCTTGGGCGTCTTACGGTGAGTGTTGCGCACGTGGTGGTTGTCAAGATCGATACCTAGTTAGAATATTCCTCGTCAGCCTATGATCAGGTATGCTCTTCACATCGGTCTTGCAGACACAATGTTGCGCAGATAATTGAGATCTTTTACGATGCGATTTGAGAGTTCAGTCTTTCAACTTCATCTCAATTCATCGTAAAGCCACTCAATTTCCACTTGCACACGATGGCTGGAATGGAACTCGGTGTTCACCTACCCATGGTTGGCGATTTGGGGGGGTTGTCGTCGAGGGTGTCGAGAGGTCGTTGATAGATTCCAGCGAAGGAAAAACAATTTCGAAGAGATTTGGGAATATGGACCCAGTGCGCGAATTCGCTTAAAATTTTTGGTGGAGATATCTGATGCCTTAGAGCCTTAGGCATTAATACTCTAAAAATTTTCTTGAATTTTTTGTCAGGGCTGACCGCCCGGAACCGAAGTATCGGGTACATAGCATAGCTACCTTTACTCGGCCTCGTTAAAGTGGTGAAGGAGCCGAGTTAAATGGAGTTGGGGAAAGATTCAATCAAGCCTACAACAACAATAATGAATTTCATCCTTCATACTTCCCATACTTGTAGATACATGTGGTGGACATGGATATAGCTATGTATCTATCTATAAGCAATGAAGGTACCTTCCGACTTGCCTATTATTATATCTACTCTCAAAAGTCCATACCAAGCAGTTTACATTTGGCATATTCACAATGAGAATTCAATGAAGTCTTACCATGAGATCCGAACTATAATAATGTAGCCTCTCTGTACCTATCAACCTCGCATTCAAAAGTTATTGTGCTGATCTCAAAGTGAATATGGACAGCACTCAGGGTATTCATTACTCATAAACTTCCTAATTCTAAGTAACAACGGCAAATCCATACCTGGATAGTCGATACTTTCGTTGTTGACGGGAAACTACGGAAGAAGGTCTAGGCAAGTTGACATCACTTCCGCAATTATGGGTTGGGGTACATTCTATCTCCATGTATTAAAACAAAAGCACGGAAGATCTCGAAACGTTGGTTTTGGGTAAACTCGTGAAGATATCAAAAGTTACCTATTACTCATAGTAACCCTTTATGAATGATTTGCAAAGTAAAGTTTTTCTCCGCTTGACTTATGGTAAAACTGGCCGAGCTCGAGCATCTCAAAAGTCTACTTACTGTCTTACACTTACCTACTCTAATAAAGTTCTCCATTACCCGTAACCCGGCATATCATCAATCCACCCTGGAATCCTGTTAAATTTCAAATACTGGAGTACAAATCAATCCCACATACACATAGACCTATGAAATTATTCTAGACTTCTTTAATTTCTTGTCTTTAATTCACTAGGCATTTTGACTAACTTGTTCAGTATCCTCCTGTTATTGATTCTCTTCTATTTTGCGCATCATTACTCCCTGACTAAATTGAAAATCCCATTTGGTGGCACTGTTCCTTGATCTCTTCCATTCAAGCTCCGTCTAAGGAAGAAAATCAACCCAGCCAGCCTCACAACCTCCACATCTCTACCCTGATTGTACCTGTACGAAATATTCAGCAATTGACCGTCAATTTCTCATTTCCTTCTTAAAAGTCTAGGTTTACGTATACTACCGATATCGAGTCTGCCCTTCCATTTCGAAGCATTCTTCTTCGGATTCGCATGCGCGGGTGGGTTTAAGGTGTGCGTTGAGCTTCAAGCCTGTTGGGTGCATAGTGTAGCTACTCCTCCTAGAGATGTCTGCCGTATGTTGTATCCTCTTGATCTTGCCCAATACCTAGTACAAATGCTGATTCTTCTTTTGTTACAGTCTAGGAATGACATTCTCTCGCCCAAATATGGCCCCAAAGTTCTGCAAATCAGAGAGCTTATCGCACAACCTGTGGTAGCAGCATTCTGCGCCGGTGGAGTGGCAGGTGCTGTATCTAGAACAGTTGTGTCGCCCCTTGAACGACTCAAGATTCTCTTTCAAATACAAAGTGTAGGACGAGAAGAATACAAGATGTCCGTAGGAAAGGGGCTTATGAAGATGTGGAAAGAGGAAGGTTGGCGCGGACTTATGAGGGGTAATGGAACCAATTGCATTCGAATAGTCCCCTATTCCGCCGTCCAGTTTGGAAGTTATAATTTCTACAAAAAGGTAAGAGCCTAAGGATTACTCGACCTTTTACTGTTTCTCTAGCAGTTGGACTTTTCGAGTATTTCTAAAGCAGAAAGGACATTTGTATGAAAAGCAAATTACTGATTGCCTGCGCTTTTACAGTTCTTTGAGACCTCTCCAGGTGCAGACTTAAATTCTTTTAGACGCCTCATTTGCGGCGGGGCTGCTGGAATTACCTCCGTGTTCTTTACATATCCTCTAGACATTGTGCGCACCAGATTATCTATTCAATCTGCGTCTTTCGCGGCTTTGGGTCAACACAGTACTAAGCTACCAGGCATGTTTGCTACGTTGAAGACGATGTATAAGACGGAAGGGGGCATTCTTGCGTTATATAGAGGGATTATACCCACTGTCGCCGGCGTTGCGCCGTATGTAAGTGTGAACCTTTTGGTTGTTTGGTTATTGAGATTGCAATGCTAACTAAGCGATAAGGTTGGCCTAAACTTCATGACTTATGAGCTTGTAAGAAAGCATTTTACCCCGGAAGGAGACAAGAATCCCAATGCAGGACGGAAGCTAGCAGCTGGAGCTATATCCGGCGCAGTAGCACAAACATGCACATATCCATTGTGAGTGTTTTCATTAATGTCTGCCGGATTTAAAATTAACGCTGTTTAGTGATGTTCTTCGACGTCGTTTCCAGATTAACACCATGTCTGGTATAGGATACCAGTACAAATCAATTTTCCATGCTGTCCGAAGTATTATTGCACAAGAAGGTTTAGTCGGCATGTACAAAGGGATTGTACCCAATTTGCTCAAGGTTGCCCCGAGTATGGCGAGTAGTTGGCTCAGTTTCGAGATGACCAGGGATTTCCTACTGACATTGAGAGCCGAGGAAGCCGATTTGTGAGCTTCGGGAAAGCCGCCTGGTCATTCTCAAAATTAGGGTGGGTTTTGGATGGGCGTATTAAAGGTCAGGCTTTGTATATGAAGACGGCGCGGACCAGGGTCAGTGGATTGCATTTGGTTAGGCATCTGGGTAGGCATATGGGAGCGGCGTTATTTTGTAAAAAGACACAGACAAGATTCTTCAGACCAAGTCCTATCAATCGACGATAATAGGAGAATAGATGTGCTAGGAAATCGGGGCGAGTTTACGATAATAATCGGAAAATTCGAAGGTGTATGAACATAAAAGTTGTGGCAGATAGTTTCAAGGTATCTCTACCTCATTGGATTGAGGTGATTACAATAGCTATATTGAAAATTTTGAATATATAGGTATTGATCCATTTAATCGAGTAGCTATAGACATCTAGCAGACAGTTGTGAATCAATAAACGCTATATAATATTTCAACTTGCAACTTTAGTATTTCCTGTATATTGTCTGAGACTTTGAATTTCAATATGTCATGCTCATAATATCCTGTTCATACGTAATAAAAAACTTTCCCATATAGCCCGAAATAGAACGTCCTTTCTATATATAGAAAACTAAAATTAAAATATAGGAGAATCTGATTTCCCGTCTGAACTGGCAATCTCGGAGATACCTTAGAAATGTGTATTGTCACGTGATATCAACACGTTTTCAATTTAAGGCTCCGCACTATATATAAGGCAACAACCAGTTATTAGCTTGTACACGTCTTATTCAAAGAACTTTAGCTTACCTAATAAAGTTGCGTTAACCTTCTTGTCTCGTCTTCCCAAAGCTTGCCCAGTTCTATTCTTTCTATTTCCACAACCAAATCTATCCATCAACACTTACACTTCAAAATTGATAACATTTACCTCATTGCCGTGCATCAGGTCTCCTTAATATCGGTCAACTCTTGTCAACTCTTGAGTAGCAAAGAGGTCATATTTGATTGGTCTTCCTCATCATCTTTTCTCATTAACAAAATGTCTCGTGGTGGTACAACTCTCTATGTCACCGTATGCGCTCCACCTCCACAACTTTTACGCTCAACACCAAAAGCCACTTTTAGATACTTCTATTAGAGCTTCAACAGTATACTGACATGTTTTTAATAGGGCTTCGGAGCTGGAATCCGTGCTCGCGATCTTGCCTACGAATTCGAACGGTATGTCAGCCAAAAATCGATATCTCGATGATCATCCTTGATTGCGATGATCCATTTTCCCATCCTCGTCCATCCTCGTCCCTTAATCCGTCGAGACTTCGCTGTCATTTTCGTCGCATATACTCTCCCCTCTGCCCAAATCCTCCACGTTCGATCGAGCGGTCGCACAACGATACGAACAATTTATATTCCCACATTTGTCTCGCGAGAAAAAAGTTCGAATTGCGGCGGATCGATTATTATTTACTATACATATCTTATATATCTCTTACTTTCATCCATATATCTGTCCAATATTTCCCTCTTCGTTAGTACATTGAGTCTAACCTTATCCTCGTAGCTACGGCCGTTTGGTCCGCTGTGATATCCCAGCTCCTCGAACCGCCGCATCTCGTCTGTAAGTTAAGCCTAAATCCTCGTTGGCAACTACACTAATATAGTTGACACGTAAAGTAGATTTGCCTTCGTTGAGTATGAGTCCCGTCGCGATGCCGATGATGCCTACCATGAAATGCACAACAAGCGAATTGGTCGGGATGATTTGTTGAAGATTGAAGTAAGTCTTCATGACATCACATACACACCTCGAATTCTAAAGCGTATTTAGTGGGCCCGCACACCTCCCTCGGCTTCTTGGCGATTCGATACTGGTGAGGACCGTCCAGCCCGTCGTGATGGAGGTAGAGATAGCGGGAGAGAACGTGGTGGAGGCAGCCGCCGTTCTCCTCGTCGTCGTTCAAACTCTCCCCGACGTGGCCGTGGCGACTACACTCCCCGTAAGGATGACCGAGATCGCCGGGACCGGGACTACGACAGACGAGACCGTGACCGAGCCGATCGCTCACGTAGCCCGGATGATCGGTAAGCAAATGTACAGAGGTTAAACTCGGGTAGAAGCTTACACTTTATGTTTAGGGACCGTGAGATCAAGGAAGAACGTGATGATGTCCGTGAACCCGGAACCAATGGAGATGACAGGAAAGGTGAATTACCACTTACACTACCAATACGCCTGTTCTAATTCGTCTGATAACCATCAGTTACTATGGATTCTCCTCCACCAGCGCATGATGAACTGGACACCGCCGAGTAAACAGGTCCTTCCCCACTTGAGGCCTTGTATGCGGCAGGGAAAAAGTTTATTGTGTCTTTTGGCTGCTGATATTTCCTTCTTTGCCTGAATTTACCATTGTGTTTCTAGATCGATTCCCCGAGACCTCCCGAGTTGAGCCAGGATTGGACCGGCCACAACAGCAGAATTTCCCCTCCCATTTTAGGTCAGCAGCAGCATACGATTGTGGTCATAATTTTTCATGGGTAGTTACTAGTATTAAAATTCTAAATTGAGCACATAATATACACAAAATACATCATCTCAACAATGTGTGAGACAAGAGCGACGAAATCGTGATTCTGTCCTTATAATTGAGTATATTTTAAGATATGCTCTCTCGTGGCTGTGAATTGGATTGACTATAGCAGAATCGGCACCTTAGTGGGCTAGATAAAGCATAAAAGGTTCAAATACCCTCGAAACAGGTCGAGAGAATTGCCCATCAATCACCACATCCAAACATACATACACGCATGCAAACACCACACGAATCACCAAACTCCCAAGAAACCTCTTGCTAACCTAACCAACCGATCAAAAAGTGAAAGGATATCCATAGTATATATAATAATAATAATAATAATAATAATAATAATAATAATAGTATATCGTTACTTCAACTTCACATGATTTTACTACATACTCAAGGCTATTATTCATCATTTGATTTGCTATGTGGTATGTGGTTTTGTGGTATTGCTATATTTCAGGATCATCTACTAAAAACAAAAGAACGGAAACTGTTATATTTTTCCACAGTAAGCTTAATCTTGTATTATACATTGTATAACATCATCATATCATATGGTATAGAATGTTATGTAATCCTAATATATATTCCTATCTCTTGCGCCTATTTAGTTGTAGATTAGATGGTGATATCCTATCCTATCCTATCCTATTTCCGGTTCACATATCCGTTCCCCTTCCCTCCCCACCTTTTTCTTGTGTAGGAGTTGAATAGGAGTAGGTATCTATGAATGGGACGAGACGCGATACGATGCATTTACTTCTTTTTCACTCTAATCATTCTTTATGTTGTTTTTTTCTTATTTTTTGCTTTTCCGCTTGCTGCTACTATCGCTTGTACTGTTTAAGCGGGCGACTGTTCGATGGCGCGAGAGGAGTTGCCCGATGAGGAAATGTGATACGTCTTCGTCGGCCCTATGTGTTGTTAGAATCTGATAATTTTCTTTCCTGAAAGCTTTTTCCAACTATAGAAGGGGTGGATAAAAGTCCATGACATACCAATATGAAAGATGGCTAGCAATCGTGTTGATCGGGTTGAAATCAAGTACGCTTCTATGACTGATTAGCATTGACTTCTTTGAAGAAGAGTCGTGCGGGGCCGGGGAATCTTAGAACCTACTCTTGAATACTGAAGTCTACCCTGCCATTTTGATTCAATGCCCTAACCTTCATTTCCTCCCTCCTCAATTTCTTCGCTTTCTCCTCCACCTCAGCCCTATCAGAATCAGGCATATCAGTCCTTCTCCTCTTCTGGAATCCCGCATACAACGTCTCGATCTCATCATCGATCAAAGTAGGTGCCGTACCCATGCCATCTCTATCTGCTGCAGCCGTGTCTTCAGCGAGCTGCCTCATCTTTTCGGTTGTGTGTTCTCTCTGCAGCGTAGGATGGTCGAGGATGACTCCTGTTGTTATACTGGTTCCTGCCCCTGCGGATTGTCCTTTGGTGTTTGATGAATTCGATGCTTGCATCCTTTCGACATCTTCGCCTGTGAGTCCGAGACTGCGGTTAAGGAGACTACTTGCAATGCCAGAGCTTAGACTAGACCATAATCCACTAACGCTTTGTCCTACTTTTGCACCAATGCCTGTGATTCCTTGATTCATATTTGCACCGAAGATACCTTTCTTCGTATACGGTAGTAGCTGAGGCTTCATGGATGACATCGCAGGGGCAATCAAAGGCTCAAGTCTATAACTAATCGGATCTGTTGGATGGAAGATGTTGTACAACCGAGCGCATTTAGGGCTAGAAATTGAGTAGGGCAATCCTGTCGTGCTAGATATATGTTCTCCTGACGAGAAGCCCACACCCGAACCAGTCGCCAGGAAAGGATCTTGCATCGAGTCCAGATCCATCGGACTTTCGGCGAGCAGCGATTCCGTACGATTTCTGGCAGCAATAGTCCTTCCTTTCAACATCTGGAACAATCCTATAGGACTTCCCAAACAATAGAAATCCTCCACTTCGAAATCGAATTCGAGACTCTTACCATGTGACTTGGTAGATGGAACAGAACGGCTTTTGTACTGCGAAGAACTGGCACTGCGGGATTTGGTTTCTCTCTGATGACAAAGAATATCAAACAAAATCGCCGATCCTAAGGAATGTCCAATTAAGCTAACCTTCCCCGAAAACTCTGGATTGCGTTCTCGGAAAAGATTGTAAATTCGATTTGCCTCGGTAAGAACGATACTGCTGATGTGTTCTCTGTAAGCGCTTTGATATAGTAAAATGTCAAGAGCAAGATCGGTGATGAGAGAGCGAACAAATGGTACACCCTCCACTGTAATATCATCAAGGCTTGGATATTCTTCCTCTTCCCCGAAGGCATCACCAAGATCATGCTCTTTACGATTCTGCCTGACGCCTTTGCGAGGAAAGTCAAGCAAGTGACGCCAGCAGATAGGAAGAACCTGAACACGGCAATTCTTGGGGAGCTTATCAATCTCCCCATTTAGAGCCTGCAAATCGGCGGAGTTTCCGTACACGGTTTTCAGCGTTTGGCGAAGAGCATTTACGTCATGGACGAAATTAACACTTTCAGTCCTATTGTAACATTAATAAATTAAACGACAATTATTCTCAAAGGCACTAAAAGAGGCATCTACAATTGGAAACATTGAGAAATGAAAATCGATTTGCACACTTTCCCGGCTGATTTCGCATCATTAACTCATCTTCAGAAGCAAGCCTTCTTCCAAGAATGCCACTAAAGTCCACCAATTCTTTGGTATTGACTATTGCAGACATTATAGAAACTAGGAACGGTGTGTAATATGCCTCTGAAGATTGATACTGCCAGCGCATAGGACATAGGGTCGATGAGAACGACCAGTCGAAAAACAAATAGTAAAGGAAATAAAAATAAGAATTTGAATACATACCTCATACCTAAGCGTTGACCTATACCGTGTGTTACCAGAATAAGATGTTCAATATTGCGCCCTTGATTCTCATCATCTCGATCATTATAATCATTCTGTATCTCTTTCTCATCACGTTTCCTCTCTGCTTCAGCTTCTGCATCCGCATCTATAGAGTTTAGTTTATTGTAAGCCGCTTCCCGAAGCTCGCTACTCTTGTCTCCTGGCAAAGCTTCGGAGTGACTTGTGCTAGGAGGTGCAGATCGCCGTTTCAGTAGCTTTTGTTGACGCTCGTCAAGCTGCAGATACTCCGGGGTACTTGAAGCAACAGCAGCAGCACTGGTGGGTGTTTTCGGCCCCTTGTCTCTATCAGTAGTTGATGTGTCTTTCGTTTTGCCTGGCTCCGAATATCCACGTACGACCTTTACACCTCCTAAGTAGCCTCCACCTGCAAACTTTTGGTAAACGGTGCTACTAACCCGTGACATGATGTTATCAGTCGAGATCCAGGCCACATGATCATCTTGATAAGTGACGACAGAGTTCATGTGTGTTCCAAATAAACGATGGGTCTGAGGTTGATGAGGTGGCGGTGAGTCCTTTGGTCCACTGCCGTCATCAGATCCATGCTGTGGTATTTTCAAGTTCTCAGCTGAGCCCTTTGGAGTCACGGAGGGAGAGCCATTGCGGTTCGTCCCTCCGAAAGCACCACTACGCGCTAATGATCTCGGTTCCTCTCCAGGTTTAACAGACAATGGTCTAACAGTATTTTTCTCTGGAGGTTTAGGATAGCGAAAAGGCTTAACCTTCAAATATCCTTCCTCCAGCTGTGTGGCCAAATTTTCCTCACAAGGTTTGAGGACTGAACCCTCTTGATAAAACCAGCTGCCTCTGCGGACATCAAATATCGCGCCAAGCCAATATACTGGTGAGAGCTCTCTCTTCTCGATGTCGACATCAAATAAAAAGTCCTCTTGCACCGGAACTTTGATACTCCTATCAGCCTCCTCATTATTCCCAGCTTCATTAATACTTGTGTTCGCCTTCTGACCCGCACTCCCAGAAGTCTGTTCCCAATTGCCACTCTGCGACTTCTGCCGTGGATCTCTACCATTACCATAGTCCTCGACAAGCTTCTGGTATGCAGCTTCTATTGCGCGAGAATCGTGCTCTGAGAATGTAACAAACTTTTTGGGAGGGGCTGCTGGTTTGGTTTCTTCCTGCTCGGTCTTGAGGAGCTTCGGCTTCCTCTTGGGGATCTATAGCGGTAAGCTTATGAAAACCAAAGTTCTTTAAAAATGACACCTACATCAACAGCATGGAACCATCTTGGATTCAACGGAGGGCAATCGGTAGGGTAGTTTTTAGTGCTCCATCCATGCCAATGATTCGTACTGTGATCCCCACCATGTTGATTTTTTAATCCTGACCCTTCGCCAGGAAACGTAGGCGTTGTAGCTTTAGGTGTAGATGCTCGAGAGCCTCCCCATGGTGAAATCGATTCCACTGCCGCAGATAGATATGATCTCTCTAGTGGTTTTGGCTTGTTCCCAGGCGCAGACTCCATTTTCTTGTCATTGGCTCGCCATATGGCGTCAATTACGCCTGAGGATCTGATCCAGTTGAGGGCAGAATATGATAATGGAAGTCGACAGCTCTTGGGAAGGTGCTTGGGTACTATTCTAACTTGGTGAAAGAGAAGGTTCATAGAGTAAGCCAATGTATGCCAAATTGTTTGGGAGGTTTGATGCTGTATTATGCGGTAATTGCCGATCCGGACATATTAAATAGAAATGGGGTATCTGTACATTATATTATTGATATCGCTCGGACCTTAGTGTAGGTTTTTTGTAAGGTATGAAGTGTCCTTTCAATATCCCGTGGGTCAATCTTATCTTGTTGATGAAGCATATTATCGCTCGTGGTGAAGCTGTTTTTGAAATGTTAGGTTGGTATAGGTATGTATAGCATAGTAGTAAATAACGGTGATGAGGATCTGGTGGATGGATGCATGCAACACATGTAATTCACAACATGGTTTATTATGACGATGCTTTCGGTTCGGGCTTTTGTGGCCCCGCTACCGACAAATCCGATCTCAGTACCTACATCTGCATAGGTACTAGCTTGACCTTACCATCCGATACTGAGACACATCAAAACACTCACAGACCCATGAATCCCTATACTATTCTTGAATTTAAAACCCATAATATATATAAACATGCTGACGTGCGCTCTATAAGTTATAATCTATTAATCGCCCTTTTACTGCTGTAGCAAAGCTTTCCTCAATGCCGTGATATCAAAGTTGAGAGATTCCTAAAACGCCCGCTAATAACCCACAAGCCAAATAGTAAATAGTATCGAACGTACAAAGCTGGGCCAAGTGTATCTAGATGATCAAATAGAGACTACACAGAAGACTCGGTCCCGTGAATATACCTATCCAGAACAGCACATTACCCAAAATCTTTTTACCTTTCATCCACTTCGTTTGGCTCATTATGGTCAGCGGAATCTGGCACATTTGTAGAACTAGTAGATATCCACGAAGTTTCTTGAAAATACACCACATAACAAGCTCATGTACACATGAGCTTAGGAAGAAAGTAATGAGGGTGGCCGTCTTCTTGTTGACCTTCAAACTAGAGATTGAGGAGTGATAAACGTGTCGCAGGAGGAAGTTGTGAACTGGCCGATTCCAATCGCGTGCGAATTGATCCCAAGAAACAGAGTTCCACCAAGCCTCGTAGAAACCTCGATCGGCGTAGCAGGTCAACTCAGCAAGGAGATTGAGAATGCATTCCCAAATTACATACCACGTCTGACGGAAGATTAGTAGAAGTAACAAGAATTTAAATGTGTTTCAACTCACTAGAATGTACTCGGCAAGGAAAGGAAAGGCTAGATCGCTAACGATACCCGGAAAATGACAGAGACGTTCGTAAGGTGTCATATCGGATTCTTTCATCCTTATCGTTTGAACTACGATAGGATAGATATAGGTTTGCGAAATTAAATTCATGACAATCAAAAGACCAGCCGTCGCAATGGTTTTCTCGGCAACGTTGTACCAGTCGATGTTATCGGATCGAGGATATTCCAACTCATAGACCAAAGTCGGGAGAACAATGTACTCGTAATGGTTGGCGGAAGTGAGATTACTTGGGTACTGATTTTTGGTAGCCGTACATTTTCCTTCCAGTTCTTTGCTCAAAAAATCGATTTCCCATTTAAGGATTCGCGCAAACGTCTGGATTTGATCAAGGTCAAGTGGCTCCCCGGAATCGACTGCAGCTGCTACTTGATCGATAGTAGACTCCATAATAGAATGCCTTCGCTGGGAGTTTCTCTGATGAACGTCATCGGATGTTGGCCTGGCGTCTAGATACGAGGTAGATAATGAGGCAGCGGCCGGGTTTGTCGCAGAAGGTGTCTGGACTGGCGAAATACTGTCGAGCTGTTTCAATTTACGCTGAAGTTTTAAACGACTCTGGTATTCCTCAGATAGGTAACCATTGTAAAAAGCATAAGAATGTTGTTTCATCAACATGACGAGTCCGTGGAGAACGAAAAAGACCTGCCCAAAGAGATGCTGTAAGCGAATCTGAACAGGGAGTACAAAAAAGATGAACAATTCTGGGATGGTCTAAGAGTCTTGGGATCTCGGACCACTTATAGAACAGGATTAGTTTAACATGTTGGTCACTTACGGTGTGTGTCCATGGCCACTCGCGAAACAGTGTCCAGCTCACCACCAAAGCAATGTATAATAGTTCCCATGCCTATAATGAAGTCACGTTCAGTAAGTTATTCTTTTCTCATAAATTAGCCGAAGAGTAGACCTACACTTTGAATGATCCAGCCCTCTCTATTCCAGCTAATATATCCTCGATATATAAGTTTTTGCAGAATAAGTCCAAACCCGGTAGAAAAGCACATTACACCATCGGACAGACCAAGAACTATGACGTCCCGATGGAACATCATTTCCATAATCTCATTCGTTCCAAGTATATTTCCATGAGTTCGCCAATTCGCGAAGGCAAGTTGGAGTACAAAAACGACGAACGCCAGCCAGGCTAGTGTTAGAAAACCATGGAAAGGTGATTCAGCAATAATTTTATTGTGCCGATCAAAAGCAGTGAACTTTTTAGTGAATACCACTGTTCAAATCAATTAGCAAATATATTCTTCCTGCGCAATTCCCCATCTGAAACACTTTCGCCCTGAAATATTCAAGATTGGGAACAGCTTACGGTCACTAAACTTGCTTCTCTGCTTCGGTTCTCCTGGTGTGTTGTCGTGAGAATAATGCGCGACAGTATCTTTTAGAAGATCTCGTAGTTCATCATTATCTGTCTCGAAAGTATAATGCCTTCCACCGCTCTTCTGGAGCTTCTTGAGAGTCACTGGAATGCTTTTGCGCCTTGTCATGCCCTTCCGTAACTGTTGGGACGGAATCTTCAATTCCGCATACACTGTCTGTGGAGTGGTAATCTTTGTCGCTGTTTCGGTATCTGTATGGAGGCCGCCGCCCTTCCCTCCTGTAATAATGGACATCGGATCTGGCTTCAAAGTATCATAGTCTTCCAAACTATCACTCTCCGATACATCCAAAGAATCTCGTCGGTTCCTGGCGGCCGTTTCTAACGCTATTTTCAAAGACGATGGATATTTAAGGTCATTTAAAGGCTTTTGTGTTTGTTTTGAATTCGAGACATTGACGCCATTTTCCTGTAATTTTTTAGCTACGGAAGGTCGTACTGGGTGTTCTGGATCAGAGGAAGGGACTGTCGTCATGAGAGGTAGCGCAGTCGTGGATGCCATCCTGGTCATCTTGTGAAGCTATCCTGAGAGATAACTTGTTGAAGATGAGTAAAGGTTATCTACTTTGTTCAGAGATCCGGGGATTTCGATTGAGGTATCAGAGAGAATTTTCACTGCTATGGTAGTGTTAGCCTGAAACCTTCTCCGAATTTCCTGTGGTATAGCATCAAACTCACTCAATGTCCAAACATGAGATACGCAACGACGGCGAATTTTTGGGTAAGACTGTTTTCGGGCAATGCTTGTTATTCGTGCCTCAATGGCCTGTATAGACCAGCCCTCACTCGCAATGGTCTATCGCAAGTGTGAGAGCTGACAATACCGTAGCCGTTTGATACTTTAACGCTGCGAAGTATATCGCCTTTAAATGAAGGTTAATACACAGAGTCGAAATGCCTGTTCTCTGTGAAGGACGCAAATTTATATTGAGGCTGAATATGTGCGATTAAACGCGATTTCCATGCAGGTACGAAATCGAAATATTGATAAGAAATCAAGGGGAAAAGATGACGAAGATTGAGTAATATTTTCAAAGAAGGTTTATTGTATTGGTGCCTTTGGAACAATAGCTTTCTTTAGGATTCAGGCACGCAGTTTGGCAATAACAATAATCAAAATGGAAAAGTCGGAAAGGAAAAGGAGCAGTCTAAATACCTTATCTAGATTATACATATGATTCTGTACCACCATCATGTAAGAAATAACAGTTTTCGTTGTCGCGCGCACTTCCTTGACTCTCCGACTCGTATGTCTGGTAGAACCTTACATGAGACCTTTCTACCTACTAGGTACTGCTATGCCTTTTCTGTTGGCACGTACTGCTGGGAACTGAGGGGCACGATGTAGCTTGGCATATCGCATTCGCACATTAAGAAGACCGAAGACCAATTGCTCGTCGAACATAATTGCGATAGCCCTTTCACTACTGCCGCTATGAAATCGAATCATGTACAGAAAGGATCAGATCGTCGGTTCGAATAGGGATTAGGAAGCAGAAACTTACTGCGTAGAAGGGATTAAGGAATCTTCGGAAGTACTAAGTAAAACTTGGGCCTAGGTGAGCATGTGGAGTCATAAAATGACGTAGATTTACTCAGTTTCTAAATTCTTAGAGTTGAAATTATCATTTTTCGTACCGCATGTCCGCATCCGAGCGCATTATTATTCCATTATTATTAACCTTATCATGCCAAATTCGAGCCACTACTCTACCGACATTTTACCTCTTCAGCCCTGTCAAGCCCCTGCATCGATGATGCCGGACCACCACAAAAAATTATGAGTCCTCAATGATGTCGCACTCGTCACATACCGTAAAATCGGGTACAATCTCAAAGGATTTCGCGCTCACGGCATTTATCAAATTCCCTAGACGGACAAAAGTAATGCCGATTTGCCTGATAAACTCAATGCAGTGCTTATGTGTGGCTGGCCAAGCAAAATTCTCTAGCTGCAACAATATTGCCAATCAATGAATCTATAAGGTAGGCGGTCTAATATTTGTCCGACCGGATTAAGTCCAATGCCAGGTAGCAAAGTAAGCAGCGCAACCAAATCTTACTACTTCTGTAAACGGGCCATAGCATCTATATCCATATCATTGCATTTTGCTATATTTACAACATACAACACATCAGGACAAGTTCGCCGACAATAATTCTGTCAAGAGAACATTGCCTGTACTTCTCGCCAAATCACTTGCCAACCGTCCTTCAGCATCCCGAAGATTCCGGATATCCTCCCCATCGGCAGTATCTCGCCCTACTCCCACTGTCTCTGCCATCTGGGTGATTTGTTCAGGGAAGATGTTTGTTGAAAGAGTTGAAGCTAGCCACAACAAAAGCCAGATGACTTCCTCCTGTCCCTTTTCAACGGCCACGTGCAAACCACTTTTCATTCCATCTAAAGGATCCTGATAACGGAGGATCGGCTTGGCCGATATTCCTTCTCCATCCTCATCATCATCTACAGCACTGAGTAGGTCGTTGATTCCAAAGATATCTCCTTCCGCACACATTGTCATGAATGCTCGAGCAGGACGTGCCTTCGGGTGTTCGTCAAGATAGGCTTCCTCAGTAATAAGAGGCAATATGTCAAGGTCTTCTTGAATGCCTCCTTCGTTGTGATATCTTGTGGGGACCCGATTTCCAGACACGGATGTTGAAGATGAAGCTATTGAAGATGCAATTGACTTATCACACGACGGGCAATTGAGCTTGTTCACAATTTGAGAAGACTCATCCAAAAGACATTGCCTGCGTCAAAATCAGTAAGTTTGATCTGCTTTTTTTAATGACGAAATATGTGACAAAATCTAATTAAACTTGACATGCTAAAATGAAAGCATAGAACGACTCATAAAATAAGGGATTGTCTCTCAAGGATCAATAGCGAAACCAAACAGAGTTTGTCTTGGCTATCCTTCGGGAAACATACTCTTGCTTGCTTCTTAAATCTCTATGGTATAACTGCATCTAATTGGTACATAGCGCCTCGAAGAACTATCTTCGACCTGGCTTCCATACAGGCAATTTGTTCGACGTAAACATGCGTTTTGAACACTAAAGAACAAGAACTATTATGCAAGGCAAGTGGAAGGTAATCTCAAGTGGTCGTATGGAGAATAACCAAAATATATGCTTTCTTACCAATGCATGTGACACCCGCAAATCAACTGAAGGTCGTCTGGAACGCTTCCCAGAGAAGAGCTTCCACCTTCAAACTGGTCCTCATCTGGGTCGAGCTGGACAGTTAAACTTTCCGAGCATACTCTACAGACATCCATATTGGTACAAATAATGTAAAAGTAGATTTAACTCGTTGTAGCTTTGTTAAGGAATTGTTATGTGGTTGTGTTTTGGGAGAGAAAAGTCTTGAGGAACGGGTTGAAATTCTTATAGCGGGGAGAGCAAAAAAAGTCATATCTAAAAAATTTCTTATCGTAGGTACGTAGGTACGTAGGTATATGAATTTGCTCGGCTTTGTAGTCCACCAGGTCTTCCAAACTACACTTACCACACAACACAACATCATGTAATGATCTGAAATCTAAAATCTCAATAAAAATAAGACAAGCTCCGTTTATACTTTTCAAAAGGGAACAAACATGCATAGTGTTTGTATCCCATGTCACCCTCTAACTGTTCAAGAAGATGGCGGCATTAATATTCTATACCCTGAGACCTCTGTCTATGTTCTACCATTCGCATTTCCTACCATTCTTTCTACTAACCATATGCCCACTCTCCTTACTTGGCAGTTAAGTATTTTGTATGTGATGCCGTCGCTACCATAGGTCCTGGTTGGCCATCGACTAGCTTACTGATTCTAATAGTGGTAAAGGCAATTGATCGTCCAACCTTTGACGCGGTTGCCTCAATATTCAAGACATCTCCGACATGAGCGGTTCCAATATAACTGATGTGAATGTCTATGCTTGCGCCAGACTTTTCCAATCCATGTGAAGCTATAGCAAGACCCCCAGACCAGTCGACCAAACTTGCACTCACAGCGCCGTGAATAGTACCTCGAGAATTGACATGATTGCTTCCCACAGTCAAGCGGGAAACAACTAGACCTTTTGTAGCCGATACAATTTCAACATCTGCGAGAAGGAAGTCGTAGATGGGACTGTTCCCTTTCATATTATCCCATACTTTTTTGACGTGGATCAGTTCCTCGGTTGGATTGTCCATTGCGATGCGATCCATTATCTATAGATCAGTTGCCTTAAATGCGGCGAAGGGTAGTCGTCAGCAATGGCGAGAATGAAATGTGCGTACACGCGGATAGAAAAGTAACGTCTTTGTGTTTCGCATGGCGTGCATGAACGGTCGTATTAGGATAGATGGATGGATGTACAATTACCTGCTTTAGAGCCCAAGACTGCGAAATTGGAAATGTGCAATGATAATTACAATTGTACCCAAGAATATCAAGGAAGTTCGTAGAAGCATGAGAGCCTTGAAGACCTTGAGATCCAGAATGCACAGAACGGAGGATGATCAATTATCAGCTGAAAGTCCGAAATTAAGAAAAGGCCGGTGTACGGTTACGGTACAAAGTTACGAGTGCGAGACGAGAACGAGACGGCCGCCTAGAAACCAGAAAACGTCAGCGGGGTTGGGCTGTGCATCGCATCACATCAGTTTGCATTGAGGCATAATTTGAACTCGAGAGTCTCCCATCAAGATAAAAGTTTAAACCTTGAAAGAATCCAACATCTATTTCTACCTCCTCCTCCTCCTCTTCTACTTCTTTCCTCTACCCAATTTAGACAAAGAATATCTGCCTTTTGGCATTTCTCACGATTGTTACGTGGTTTGCAACATCCATCCTGCGCCGGCATCATTATTTATAGTGGCATCACTGGGAGGGGTATCCACAGCTACCTAATACCGATAGGTACCTCAACCTGCCTCCTGAATTACAAAACCAAGAACTCAAGTCTCTTCGACTGCGAGAGTTAAGACCAAAGTAACAATTCGCAAATATGAATATTATCAAGTTGCAGAGGTATGTAAATATTCTAATAGACCTATTAATTAGTCAAGCCCACCTTTGTCTAACCGTTTTCCTTTATAGGAAGTATCCTCAATTCGCGCAGGATGAGATCTTTGGTCTTCAAGATGCCTTCCGCAAGCTCGACGTGGATGATAAGGGATATATTGACGAGGCTACAGCTATTAAAGCTACACAAGGGAGCGAAAGACAGCCTTACGATGTTGTAAGGCAGGCTTTAAAAGAGGTCGATCTTGACTCGTCTAGAAGAGTTGAGCTAGAGGATTATGTAGGAGTAAGTTTAGGCAAACATCTATTTAGCACATTGACGAATATCGACTAATCACCTTCAAGCTTATTTCCAAGCTACGGGTTTCATCACCAGCACAGCAGCGCATGTCAACCGGTCCACAGAGTCCTGCTCGTGGAATAGTATCTCAACACACCGGAGGGGCAAGCGGACATGCTTCAAAAGCAAGCATCAGTGGCCGTATTCAAGTCCAAGGATCTTCATCGAACGTTACCCATACCATTAATGAGGATGAGCGAACGGAATTTACTCGTCACATCAATGCAGTCTTGGCAGGCGACGCAGATATTGGCTCGCGTCTGCCATTTCCCACAGATACATTCGAGATGTTCGATGAGTGTAAGGATGGTCTAGTATTAGCCAAGTTGATCAACGACAGTGTGCCGGATACTATTGATGAGCGTGTGCTAAACCGCCCTGGAAAGAAGATCAAGACTCTCAACGCATTCCATATGACTGAGAATAATAACATTGTTATTGAGTCTGCGAAGGGTATTGGTTGTTCGGTGGTCAACATTGGCAGTGGAGATATCATAGAAGTCCGAGAACATTTGATATTGGGTCTAATTTGGCAGATTATACGAAGAGGTCTGTTGAACAAGATCGATATTAAGCTTCACCCAGAGTTGTATAGGCTCTTGGAAGACGACGAGACATTGGAACAATTCTTGAGATTACCTCCCGAGCAAATCTTGCTTAGATGGGTCAACTATCATTTGAAAGCTGCGAATTGGCCACGAAGGTAGGACTAATCTTAAGGTAGTCAAAACTTGCTAACATTCTATCAGAGTTGCGAACTTTTCTAGCGATGTGAAGGATGCCGAAAACTACACTGTTCTCCTAGCTCAGATTGCGCCAGAGTTTTGCGATCGTGGACCATTACAAACAGGCGACCTTTTGCAGAGAGCGGAGCAGGTTTTACAGAACGCTGATAAACTAGACTGCCGAAAGTTCCTTACGTCTAGTTCCCTTGTAGCTGGAAACCCCAAATTGAACTTGGCTTTTGTTGCCAATCTCTTCAATACCCGCCCGGCACTGGATCCGATCACCGAAGAAGAGAAAGCCCAGGTTGATGATTTCGACGCAGAAGGCGAGAGAGAAGCAAGAGTTTTCACTCTCTGGTTGAACAGTCTCGATGTGCAACCTGCTGTAAATTCATTATACGAAGACCTCAAAGACGGCACCATTATCCTGCAAGCATACGACAAAGTTATCAAGGGTTCCGTCAATTGGCGCCATGTAAACAAGGTGCCTGCCGGTGGAGAGATGTCGAGATTCAAGGCTCTAGAGAACACAAACTACGCTATCGAACTTGGGAAACAAAACCGTTTCTCATTAGTTGGTGTTCAAGGAGCAGATATTTACGATGGCCAACGGACTCTTACACTTGGTCTCGTTTGGCAATTGATGCGCAGAGATATTTCCGAAACCCTCACAGCCCTTGCTCAACGTCTCGGAAAGCGTGAAATTTCAGATGCAGAAATGATCAAATGGGCCAATAACATGTCACAGAAGGGAGGCAAGGGCTCTACCATCCGCTCTTTCAAGGATCAATCAATTGGAAGTGGTGTCTTCCTTCTTGATGTTTTGAACGGAATGAAGAGCAGTTACGTTGATTACGATCTCGTGACACCAGGGACGAATGAGGATGATGCTTACATGAACGCCAAATTGAGTATCAGTATTGCAAGAAAGATGGGAGCGACAATTTGGTTGGTGCCAGAGGATATCTGCCAAGTTAGAAGTCGCTTGGTGGTTACTTTCATTGGTAAGTTTAGATTTCCTTTTTCTTTTTCAGCTTGGGATACTTCAAAATATGAGTTCTAACATATTCTCAGGTTCCCTGATGGCTACATATGAGAAGATGCAGTAATTGGCTGCTCGGTTGACGGATGGGCGGATTGATGGATGATGGGAAATTATGACGGGGATGACAGATAGCGCGATGGTTGAAAGTGCGGGTGAGGCGAATCAATGGCTGTAGGACATAGAAAAGCATTGGTATTTCATTCTATGAGAGAAAGGGTGGATTATTGACTATTTGATTATGAGAAAGAGTTTTCATGAAGATTACCAAAACAACAAATACCACATACAGCATGGCATGGCATTGTATTGTATTGTATTGCATTTCAACGATACAACAAACAGGATGGATCTAATGACTGCAAAATATAAATATAACGCGCTGATGCTAATGCGAATGCTAATGCTAATGCGAATATAAGATAAGATACATCCACCTACCACAACCCCGCGGTAATCAATCAACCAAGTACAATACAGTACATCGCAAACTTAAGCCTGCAAAGCCATCTCCTCCCTACTAGCATAACTACCCCCCTTCCACGCCGCCCTCGGATCCCTCCTCTCACCCACCTCCCTCTCCTCACCTACTCTACCCCACCCCCCACCACCAGGCGTATGAATAATAATCCTCTCACCCTTCTGCATTGCCGCTGTATTTTTGCCTCCGAGATTAATCCTTCTTTCTTCGTATGGTATCTCTTCCTCTTCTCCCTTATCCTTATCCACTAAGTCACGGTGTAATAATAAATCCGATCTCCCTTTATCACTACGCTCTACCTTCCTCACCCAGATATTAAGACCACATTTTGCGTCCTCGCCGCCCTCGAGCCCATACGGTTTGTACACCCTGCGCTCGCTCAGAATGGAAACTTGCACTGGGATTCTAAATTCGATATCGCGCACGACGCCATCACCACCTCTATGTTTCCCGTTCCCTCCACTACCAGCTCTGAGCGAGAATTCCCGCAATAGCACTGGATATCGCCTTTCAAATACTTCCGCGTCTGTAATTCGCGTATTCGTCATGTGTGTGTGGACACCACTTGTTCCATCCCAATTTCTTCCTGCTCCGCTGCCCCCGGCAATCGTCTCGTAGTATCCGAAACCGCGGACGTGTTTTTGGCCGTCTACGTTGCCGCCAAAGCCGAAGGTGAGGTTGTTGCAGTCGCCTTGGGAGGCGGCGCATGCGCGGAAGGCTTTGAGGATTACGTCTGTGACGCGTTGCGAGGTGAGGACGTTGCCGCCTACGACGGCGGCTTTGTCGGAGGGGGAGAGGAAGGATTTAGGGGGGATGAGGACAGTGATTGGTTTGAGGCATCCTTGGTTTAGAGGGATGTCTTCGCTTATTAGGCTGCGGAGACAGTAGATTATTGCGCTGTAGGTTACGGCTTGGGGGGCATTGGTATTTCCTTGGGGTGCATTAGACAATAGGGAAATTATATGAGGTTTTTGAGGAGTACTTACCGTATACTTCTGGACCTGTTCCCTCAAAGTCAAAAATGGCTTCTCCTTTATCGGCGTCAATGGTGATTTTCAATTGGATTGGGCTACCATCATCCATATAATCGATTGCCGATAGATCTTGTCCTTCAAATCGCTTGCTAACATCTTTCAAGAGATTTCTCACGCTGAGTTCGGCATTATTCTGAATATTAACCATGTAGAAGTTCACCACATCCTCACCATACTCCTCAATCAAGGCACTGATGAGGTTGATTCCTTTCATATTGCTAGAAATTTGAGCTTTGAGATCGGAGATGTTGTCTGCTAAGCATCGCGTACCACTACATCCTTGGTATTGTGCAGGTTCGTCAAGAAGAAGCTGTGTTATTCTTTCCTCATTGAAGCGACCTGCGCTGACGAGTTTCTCCGACTTGATCGCCGCTCCTTCTTGGTATAATTCTCTTGAATGTGGAGGCATGCTACCAGGAAGGATACCACCAATATCAGCATGATGAGCTCTGGCAGCGACGTAGAAAAGAATCTTATCACCGGTCGTGTTGAAGGCAGGAGTAATGACGGTAATGTCTGGAAGATGTGTTCCTCCATATTCAGGATGATTGGATACTATGACGTCTCCCTTGACAAGCTTGCCTTTCCATATTTCAGCTTGTCGCTTGACACAAGTAGACATTGAACCCAGGTGGACTGGAAGATGTGGCGCATTAGCTACTAGTCCACCAGTAGAATCAAACAATGCGCATGAATAGTCAAGTCTCTCCTTGACATTCGTGCTGACACTAGTTTTTTGAAGAGCTCTACCCATTTGCTCAGCAATGGCCATAAATCTATGAGCGAAAATACTGAGCATGATAGGATCTACTGATTCTGTTCCATCTTTCGGCGAGGGTCTGGAAATCATTAGCAAACAGTTGAATACGCACAGAAAATTGGTCCGAAACTTACTTGTCTTTGCTTTCATTTTCACCAATATTAATAACTACGTGCGTCTCGATTATCAATGCAGTTGCATTTGGAGTAATAACAATGGTTTGTGTTCCATCTGCAAGAATTGCTGGACCCTTGATTCGATCACCGATACCAAGATCTTCGAGTTTGTAGATAGGGGTATCTTGCCGGCCACCTTCAAAATAGACTTGAGATCTCTTGTACTCTTTCTTACCAGTCTCAACATCATTAGGTTTAATCTCCTTCAATTGCTGATCAACAGTCTTCTCAAGTCCCTCAAAACTCTTTCCAATACCACGAACTCGTACGTCGTCCACAATGATATCTCTATCGGGTAAGGTGAAGCCGAATTCTTGTTGATGCTGCTTGATAAAAGCTTTTCCGTAAGCCCACTCATCACCACCGAATTCCTCTATATCTTGCTTCTCAGGCTTCACAACCATCAACGCAGATTCAGTTCCGCGATATCTCATGTTAAGATATTCCTCGTGAATAATAGAGTTATCCTGGAAGCCCTGTACCTTCAGAGCATCGGTTGACTTTTGTTTGAGCTCTTCTATTTTATTTTTCAAGTAAGCGCGTGATTCTCCATTATCACTCCATACCTTGGACTCTGGCTCCTGTTTCTCATCCACTACATCAGCTAAAGCCATACCATACGCCGATAGGACGGATGAATAGCGATGAACAAGTATTTGACGAATTCCCAAGCTCTCAGCAATGGCAACCGCATGCTGTCCACCAGCACCACCAAAGGTTGCTAGACGGTGCTTGGACGTATCATGACCCTTTGCTTCTGTCATGGACCTAATAGGTCGAGTCATTGCTTCGTTTGCAACAGTTAAGAACCCATGAGCAACCTCATCAGCAGTCATATTCTTGCCCGTTTCCTTGTTGATTTGCTCGGCTAATTCTTGAATTAGCTTCTCACTCGCGGTAACATCAAGGCCTTCATCTTCATTTTTTCCAAAAATCTTTGGAAAAAAATCAGGAACAAGTCTGCCCAGGAAGAGATTCGCATCGGTAACTGCAGCTGGACCTCCTTTGCGATAGCATGCAGGCCCTGGGTGTGCACCGGCTGATTCCGGTCCAACCACGAATAAACCATTCTTGAAGAATAAACGCGAACCACCACCTGCAGCTACAGTATTGATGTCGAGTTGAGGAGACTGGATAGTCACACCAGCTGTAGTGGTCTCAAATACATGTTCGTATCTTCCTGAACCATATCGAGAGACATCGGTAGAAGTACCACCCATATCGAAACCGATTACTGGTATTTTGGTATCAGGATCATATGATGTAAGTGCATATCCAACAACTCCACCAGCAGGACCCGAAAGAATCGCTTTAAGACCAGAAAAATTTTCCACATCTACTAGGCCACCATCACTTTGCATAAATTCGCACCGGGCCCCTTTACTTCCCTTTTCATTTTTTACACTTTCCGCTCCAAGACCGCCCTCAAATCCTCTGGAAAACCCAGCTATATATTTTTTGATTGCTGGTGTTAAGTATGCATCCGCGCATGCTGATGTGGCTCTCGGAACCAATTTGATCATAGGCATCAGTTCATGGCTAAGGGATACATGCTCAAATCCAATCTCTTTCGCAATTTTGCCAACCAAGGCTTCATGATCAGGGAAAGTATAGCCATGCATCAAACAAACTGCTATACTCTTGATACCCTTATCAAACACCTCCTGCAACTGTGATCGAATAGTTTGCTCTTCAGGACGCTGCAAAATGCGTACAGCTTCGGAAGATAAACCCCGCACCAGATCCTGATCTTGTGCGCCGTTGGGTTCAACTTTGGTGATATTTCGTTCCGGATCTTCGGCGTAATCTTCCAAGGTAACCCGTTCATCAATCTCCACTACATGTTCGTACAAAACATCAGGTTTCTTGATCGCTAGATCAAAAATCTTGGGTCTTGATTGATTGCCAATTTCCAGGCAGTCTTTAAACCCTTTGGTCACCACCATAGCGATCTTTTCGCCTTTTCTTTCCAGCAATGCGTTCGTAGCTACCGTGGTTCCCATCCGGATGGATTCAATTTCTGACGTATCTAAAGGTTCTCCACGAGGGATATCTTTGTTGAGAAATTTGGACATCAGTCGCCTGATACCTTCCAGAGGGGCATCATCGTAATTGGAAGGATCCTCAGATAGAAGCTTGATAATCACATCATCCTCCATCTTCCCCGTGCCTGGATTTCCCACACAGTCGGTGAAGGTTCCACCACGCTGTACTCATCGTTAGTATACTGTTGTGGAATGTCCAGTATAATTAAGACGCTATCCATGCACTTGAATGTTCAAACGTCTGAGTCTTCATGTCCGGAAAAGAGTACGGTGATCGTAATCTTCCCTCTAAAGTACCACCAACTAGTGAAAATTATGATAGAAAAATATTCCACGTACATCAATGGCAATTCTAATTCCCCCTCGCTCATGTTTTTGTTCACCCATCTTAAATGAGTGTATTTGCAGATTGTGAGAGATGTGTGATTGAACAAGGGAATGGCAAAAAGTAATATATTACGAATCTCCGAACAGACCGTCAAATGATGTCAAAAAGAGTGCCAATCTATATTCTTCCACAAGAAATTGGGTCACTATGGTTACTTGTCACCGTGAATCATATATATCAAAACCAGGAGCGGCGTTTGCACTCCGCAGTGGGAGACGGTGTTGAGATTCCGGTGATGAACAATCAAACAATGTCATTGATTAGTAAACAAATTCTTATCTCTTATCGGGGATGAGGTGAGGGGCATTGAGGGGCTTTGAGGGGCTTTGAGGGGTTCCTTCAATATCTAGATTACATCACAGCAATTACAAGCAAAGCTTTGGTTATTTGTTTCTCCTCGTGTTGATTTGTCTTCGTTTGTGTGACCTTGGGCGAGCTAATATTGTCAACTGTGACAGGAAGCGGAGGAAGTTTATTATACACTACCTAGGTACCTCAATGTCAACCAGGACTTGTGTCTGCTATTCCTTCACAAGTCCACCCCGCACTGCCCTTTCCAGATTATTTTCATACTACCATGGCTCTTTCCATTTGATACCTACTCTGGACATAGTATCTGATAAAATCTAAAATGCACTTCAATTTTCAATCATGGAATGAACATATCTCTTTATAGACAAGGCCCGAAGCTGGTTGAGTCGAGGTTGTTTATCTTGGCCATGATAGCTTCAAGTCCAAATCCATAAGGAGACTGTGCATTTAATAACCGAAATCGAAGCCGATTATTCGCTTGAACAGCTTGGGATACGGGAGTCTCTTAAAGATCTAGAGATGTATGATTGGTGCAGAAGATAGTATTGTCCAAAATGTGTTTGGCACTGACGCACATATGCACACCCACACACATACACAGCACAGGGGAGGGTCACCTTGCAAAGCTTTTTTCTTCATGTCTAATCTGTAAGCTCATACATATAAACAGGTAGGCTATCTCATGAATTTTAAATCCGTATATTGATCATTGGTTTTCACAAGAAAGGCTTACGATAAACCAGCTACATCCGAGAAACTCATTTGAACCCATGACTCACGAATCAACCACCCTCGTGCTTTTAACGTCCACCGAATCGATGATTTACAAGCTTACCCCAAGAGCTTGTTTCAAGATGGCGAACTGGACGGTACCATAAGGCTTAGTTCTACGAGGTGGGCCGAATATCATGTCGAGGTTTTTGAGATCTAATATATATTAGCGCGATGAATTGACCGTTGCTCAGTCGCCCATGGTGTGAGCTCTTCGAAGTTATAATTCCACATCATCTTTCCTGGGGTCTTTGCACACCTACCGACTAGGTACCTACCCCATAAAGCAGTATCCCAATTCGCGGGACTATGGCTACCGACTTCAAGGTGGACTGATTCATTTTATGCCATGTTCACGCATCGCCACAGATTGAGCCTGACTCTAGAAAATATGTATTCAAACGAACGGGTAGAAGGACAGCCGATGAGGTAGAAGAAGATGAAACTTGAGAACAGACAATGGGGCCAAAGATATTGTTAATCGTTCGTAAGGATCAGCAATCATGGTTAGATCGAGCCTTACTTTATCTATTAGTACATTCTCATTGAGCAATAGAGTACTACATCTCTAATGGCCAGATGATCGAGCCTTGTTTCAAGGGCCGATCAAGAGCATTGTGGCGTCCAGATCCCCAGGAAGGAGATGGAGATGGTTCTTAGATTCTCGTCCGACCTGGCGAAGATCGTTAGAAATTTTCAGATCAAACAGTAATATATTTCGTAAGATCGACTGCGCGAACGAATTGAGTAATAAAATCCGATTACTGTATTGTGGATGACATTTCATGGAAGGAGATACTCCTGTTATGTAGCTAGGTAAGGAACGAATCCTAATGTAACCAAGAATCGGGCGAACTCTCCAGAAAAGGGCAAGTTGTAAGAAGATTACACAATCCTTCTAGATCACATTAAATCGTAAGCTGGTTAATATATCTGGAGTACAACTGTTAGTAGATGTACCTTAAGTTACCGGCATCATACGACATATCCGAAATGGGCCTGCTCCACAGACTTTGATTTTGTGTCCATGGTTTCCAAGAGTGTAACGATAAACTGGTAATAGCTATCAAGAGCCGGCCTGTGATCAATGTGAATTCTAGAAACAAAAAGTCAAAACGAATAACCAAAAATACAATAATGGCGTGGCCAAGCATCGGATGCGAACGACGGAAGTGGTATGCTGCGGCATTTGTATGATATCGTGAGATGTAGGATTCGGATTTGAGAGAGAAGCTTGTTCGAATACGTCGGTGGTTTCAGTGCACTTAAGGAACAAGTTTAGGTATCCAAAGGAGTATTCGAAACAACCTTCCTGTTAGAGATGAATAAAAGTATGAATGCGAGTGAAGGTAGATATTTTATTTGTAAGCAAGTAATAGATAGATCCTTCTTATAAATTTAGAAACAGTCATGATTTGGTTGATTGATTGATTGATTAGATATTTTTTGTTACTCAGCTCAGCGTTGAGTGATTTAAGCGTCGGAGAATTGCAAATGTCCATCACTAATCACCAATCACCAATCACCAATCACCAATCACGACTCACCAATCAAGTGGTTTCCCCCTGAGTTTTTAGAGGATTAGTAATTGTTCAAATTCAAACGACATTCATCCAGTCATTGCCGCGTTGAGCGTTATGAACTGGATCTTTTGATGATGATATGAGCGTCGATATTTTGATATGCGGTATTTTAGTCGAATGCGGATATCGACAGTCAATCTCTAAAGATAAGAGAGATTGATCGAGTCCCACCTGGAAGTAATAAGATGTACAGAGTATGTACTCCGTAGATGTGCAATTAATGAATGTATGGATACATCAATACATATGCACAAAAATGTATAGCATCGTAACTTACAGCCATGAACACTCGATACCACTGATTTACATTCTTTGGTTGAGGAGTCTGTACTCTTTCCGCAGTAAGTGGTACAGGCAAGACATGCACTGATCATGAACACATTGAACAGAATCATCAGAACCAAGCTTTTGTCCCCCAAGCATTTCCTTTAAGAGTGATCTAATGAGCTAGAGGAGCTAAAATAATAAGGTTGCAATGCTAGACATATGAAGCAATCTGAGTGAGAACAGCTGCGAGAATAATGAAGCTGGGAAACAAAACTGGTAATGGTTACGTCGTGCTGCACGTCTTTTCAAAAAGGGGAAGTTTTCAAAAAAGGTAGAAACCTAGAAACCTTTCAATCAGGACAGCCAAGACCCTTTTTGGTCCTCACGATCCCTGATTCGCATGGTGATGGCGATTCATCCTTGTTGTCCACATGCTTTTCCCTTTTTACCTTGTCCATTATTCATAACCGTCATGGTCTACTTCCGTACCTTGCACAACACCACATCTGGCACGGGGTTAGCCCCAGCTTATCCACTTACTCCGTATTCTGTACACAAATCCATCGTTCGCAAGAGTCAAGATTTATTAATAAGAGTTTGTCTAAGCAGTCTAAGAAGTCTAAGCAGTCTAAGGAGTCTAAGCAGTCTAAGGAGTTCAAGCAGTCTAAGCAGTCTAAGCAGTCTAAGCAGTCTAAGCAGTCTAAGCAGTCTAAGCAGTCTAAGCAGCATTCTTAAAGTTGTACGCAGTCTAATCAGTCTACTCATTCTACTCATTCTACTCATTCTACTCATTCTACTCATTCTACTCATTCTACTCATTCTACTCATTCTACTCATTCTACTCATTCTACTCAGTCTAATCAGTCTAACCACCCTCCGTTACAATACAGCCCACCCCCAAAAGAGGACTAGGTACCTACCTATATAGTATAAAACCCCTTGCACCCATGCACTTTGCCATCCCGGGCCTTGTCCTGCACTATTTGGATCGCTTGGTACGATGAGAAACGCTGTTACCACCATGCAATAAATAAATATCCATAATATCCCCCATTTCCTTATCCAAATAATCAAAAGTATTTCCCCATTTGAAATACGCACCCGCCGGAATGGAAAAGGGTGTGTGTGATGGAATTTAGACCACTTGCAGCTTCACTCTGAATTCTTTTACCAATTTTCTTGACCGACCTTTCAACAACTTTGTTCACTTACCTACTCCAGTACTCACTCATTCAAGGTCAAGCAAGAGTTTACGTTTTAGTTTCATGTAATTTCTCTGATTCCCATTTTGGCTTCATCCATATCCTTCATTTCTTGCCCATATTTTGTTTATAACCTTATTACTGAAATTGGATTTACTTTTTGATGACGATATCTATCACTGCATTCGGTTCATGTATGATATATGTCAATATTTATTAGGTACATTACCTTAATTGATGTTACTGCCGCCGACCCGAAGCCGGTACCGGTATATGTACCCCTCCAACGATATCGTACAATAAACGCCTAAGCATATCTGACATTGCACTGTCTGTCTCAAATAGGAGCATCTCGGAGTCAAGTGGGCTTGATCCAGAGAAACCTTTACAACTTATCAATACATTCCTTATTGATTCCTAGCATCATTCAACATACGCCGAAATTGTGGGGGATAGGATTCGTGGAAGCAACCGGCGCGTCGCCATTAATTTGCAACGGCAATTCTTCACGAGGAATTTTATTGATCATCTGGAAACCGTGGAACCTCTCATCGATATTGTATGATCAGAATAGAATCCAATCGACATTGGTGGTAGGGAGATAATCCTTTGGTTCTGAAGGTATCATTCAGGAAAACAATGAATTCCAGCAGAGAGATTTGAGCAAGTCTCCATTCAAACTTCCTCCAGGTGCGTGTTGACCATTACGGCTATTCTTCAGTTAGATTTGGAAACAATAATAAGAGTACGGAGGAGATGTGCTAATATTGTTTTATTATTCGATTAGACATTTTCCAATACCTATACTCCACTTCATTAATTGGTACCCTACAACGATCGATTAAACAAGTGGCACGTTCCGGTCCTAGTCCCAGTCACAGACTCCCAATCCTATCTATATCTTCTACCTACCATATAACCTATTTAATTAAGACTTCGCCATTCAGATTCTGCACCTACCACGCAGGAGACAGAATATAAAACTCGACATCAACAAGTCAAGATCAAAATCATAATTGCATTCATATACTCTTGATCCTTCCACTCCCACCCCCATTCCCAAGAGAAAGGGAAGGAGCGGGAAAGGAGCGGAAAAGGAAGAGAGAAGAGTAGGAAGGAAACATATTCTTGTTGTTACTCCCTGAGGGAAGAGAGGGTCAGGTTGAAAAGTAAATCGGCTAATAAGAAAAAGATCTCTTCATCGAAATTTGAGAGATTCACGATCGAAGTAACAATTTGAAAGTCAAAGTCGAAAATCTCCACGATATTTGTGATTAAAATACAAGGGGTAAAGGAAGGAACTTACCATAACAGATACCATATCAAGCTAGTCTATTTAAGGCCAAGATCTAACCCAGATAGGCATCCTAGCCACTTTTGATACGGTACAATTACTTACCCACCAATTTTGAACTTCGACTCCCACCCCGACAATGCCATCGTTATCCTACAGTGCAACAACGGAGGACCGTCTGCCATATTCATTACCTACGAATAATACCTTGTCGAACCCTCGATCCATTAATTCCACTTTCAATTCCACTTTGAATGCACCAGTCAATCGTCTCCAACGAAAACCCTCATTTGGGAACACCCGCCAGATTGCGCCCCCTCCTCAAAATGAATCCCAAGATGCTATAGGAGAATCGCGAAGACAGCCGAGGCAGCCGCATAGCCGCTCTAGTAGTACAAGTGGTGTCAAGGAATCAACGGGGAATTTCAATCGGTGGAGTCAATCAACAGCTTCAAGTGCAGGAGGACATATTCGCAGTCGTTCTAATTCAATTTCGCGTTTGAATTTCGGCGGATCCAGTTTACATGGGAATGGTGTCAGCCAATCCCCACCGAGAAAACTACAAAAGAGTCGACCATCAATTGATAATAGCCCTCAGTGGAGAGGACCGGCAGAACGGTCCACGAACCCCTCTCTCCCGCCATCCCTGCCGCCATCCCTGCCGCCAATTATCACTCTACCAGTTCCACAGCAACCCCGAAGCCATTCCCCGTCACAATTGGCAAGTGCGCTGACCCCATCTACCGCCGGATTGTTGTCAGCTGCTGTTCACTCCACTGTACCCGATTATTACGAAAAAAGTTGGGAAGGTTCCAGACCCCGAGACATTTCTCAACGGCGATCGCCTTCAAGGTCAAAAAATCACAGCATTAGTCCTTCGCCCATTTCTGCTTTCTCGGCCGAACACACATTACGCCGGCGTCCCTCCGAGGAAGAGCCAAGTATAGAGAGGGGACATTCAAGAAACCGCTCAAGAGCTGAAAAGAGTAGTAGTTCTTCTCAAAGTTCGAAGCAGCCTTCACAGAAAGCTATGCTGTCCAAAGCTCTGCAGAAAGCGAACACGGCAGTATTACTCGACAATGCGCAAAATTACGAAGGCGCCATGCAGGCGTATTCTGAAGCATGTAATTTGTTGCAGCAAGTTATGTCCCGTAGCTCGGGAGATGAGGATCGGCGCAAATTAGAAGCCATTGTGAGTATTGTATTAGACGTTGATTGTTACCATTAACTAACGTCTCTAGCGTAATACTTACACTAGCCGTATAAATGAATTGGCAAAGATTACGCCCGAGTTAAGTGATGAAAAGGCACTCCCAGCCAGGCCCGTAGACACAGACTTTAGATCAGACGAGCTTCCAATGACCGATGATGATGATGAGCTTGCTACTATAGAGACAGCCACCGTTACGAGGATAGTCAACGATTCTTCTTACACGAACGGATCTCGGCATGATCGATCATATTCGAGGAGTAGGCAATTGCCTTCGCGAGGTGAATCTTTATTGCCTTCAGCCCTTGAACCTCCACAGACCCAGGATAGAAACCACTCTGATCAACGATCAAATTATTTCTCTAGATATAATCAATCCCAAGGGCGGAATATTGAATCGAGTTTAGCCGTACCTATGGACAGCCAGTATATGCCGCCTCCACTATCCCCAAGACGACCTCTTTCTCCGATGACATATGGGCCATCTGGCTCTGATCATCGAAGACAGAAATCTTCTGAATCGCCCAGATCGAGCTCGAACTCAAATTCGAACTTAGCCGCTCCAGAGCCTTCCAAGGGGCATGCACGAGCACCGAGTAATGAATCCATGTCATGGTTAGATACTATAGATGAGTCTGGCGGTTCGGCCGCTTCATCTGTACATTCTAGATCCTCATCGCTAAATGTAAGGAGGAAGCATATTCGTGCCTCTAGCGGTCAAACTGAAGCCGAATTTGATGCAGCCCTGGATGCTGCCGTTGAAGCCGCTTATGATGATGGTTTTGAGCCGGTAGATTATGACGACGACGAGGGCGATGATGATGAAATTGTAGCAAGTGTTAGGCGAAGGGTCGAACTAGCAAAGGAAAGGGTGCGTCAAAGTGAAAGAGAAGCTGTCATAGAGGATGCTCGTGAAAGAGAGCGAAAACGGTTATTCCTGCAAATGCAAGAGCCACATATCGGCCCACATGATGACTATGAAGGAAACGAGTCAGAAGAGGAGGAGAGGATGCTCGAAGAAATGACCAGAGGTTATGTGATGGACGATTTCGAATTCGGGCTCCAGTCGAAGTCTGCACTGCCTCGAGAGTCTGATTCCAGTGGGTCATTTTCTGGTCGTACTTGGCATAGCTCAAATGGTTCAATACCCCCTCTTACCACTGTCACCGCACCATCAACCACACCACCTGTAACTCTATCGCCGCCTCGTAATCAGCCACCCCACCCGCCTCCTTCCCAAGCATTACCTCCGCCGCCGACGCTCGATGGCAGCCCATTGAGAAAAGGTAGTCCAGCGCAGAGTGTACGAAGCAGGAGATTATCTGGTCAGAATGCTAAGCAGCTAAAGATTGAGACTTCATCAAGATTGATTGAAGTTCAAAATGCACCCTTAACTTTGCCTCCATCAATGCCACCGCCACAGGTTCCCAGCGGTCATGCAGGTCCCAAAACTGCCGGCTTACCACAACAGAGACTAGGTTCGATAAGCATGCGACCACCTGTCCCCACACGACAAGGTTCGATTTCAGGGCCAAGCTCATCAGATTTCACTTCACCTCCGACAGCCTTCCTTACTCAGACACTCACAAATGATAGCAGCGATAATTTTAATCTTATACCTCGGTCAGGATCCCCCAACCGTTCTCACTCAAGAGCAGGACTGCGAAAAAACTTTTCGTCGTCAAGCCTGAAGAATCTCCGAGGCCATACTTTGTCGGTTTCCAACATGGACGAATTTGGTGATACCATGTCATCCACGCCTTTAACCGCCCAAGGAAACAATGCCAATGGTAGAATGCCCGCTATGCCTACTCTACCAACACCAATAGCTGCAGCATTTAAAGAAAAGATGAATGGTGCGCCTACCGGTGGTTTATATCTTTTCAATAGTGATCTTCACTCCCCAGACAGCTTTGGCTCGCCGGATGCGATGAATGCAGGCGCACCAATTCCGTTGGAACCCTGTCCAACAGAGTATCTCCTTCGCCCATTCTGGCTCATGCGCGCTTTATACCAGACTATTGCACATCCGAGAGGTGGTTACCTATCTACTAAACTTTTTGTACCTAGAGATGTATGGCGAGTGAAAGGTGTCAAGATTAAGGGAGTTGAAGACAAGATTGCCAATTGTGACTTTCTTACAGCAGCTCTGATGAAGTTGGGTCAAGTTGATACTTACGATGCGGATGCTGTTTTGGAAGAAATGCAATCCCTAGAAGGAATTTTGGAGCAAGTTCAGATCACACTGAGTAAGAAGCTAGGCAGTGAGGTTGGAGTACAAGGTTCAAACGGGATGTTCAAAGATGCAACCATGGGTGAAAGCATGGATTTTGCTAATATGAGCTCAAAATCTGGAAGCGTATCTAGCAAGGCCTCTTCTTTTTCATGGAGACGCTTACGTTCAAAAAATTCCGCCATGAGTCTTTCAAACAATTATTCGAATAAGGTCACCTCTCCTGAAATACCCAGGGAAGGATTAACTATGGGTACTTTACCAATGACTTCTGCGCCTAGGACTCGATTCGCCAAAAGAGATGTAAGTCAAGTGCAATTCTCGGGACCGAATGCAAATTACATGAGTGCTTTGGCGAGGCTATTTGACGCTGCACAAGCTATTGGTATGTAATATGCTTAGTACACTTTTACTTGATGAAAAAACTAACAGAAAATAGATCAAATTGCACGTCAAGTCGAAGACCCTGGTCTTCGCCATGCAGACAAGACTCAAGTAGGTCTTGAACTTTGCACACGTCATGCAGCCGAGTTTTTCGGATTTTACATCTGTCGTTTTGTGTTGAATGACATTTCATTACTTTTGGACAAATTCATTAAAAGGGGAAGTGAATGGGTTCTTGTGTGAACCTTGAGTTCTTATTGTGTTGATATTTTTTGGATTGATATTTAGCAAGGGTGCTAGGAGCTAGGGTGCACATGACATTACATCAGGTGCATGGTTTCTGATATTAGCACTGGTCAGTTCTGTTATGAGGAGGATGGATATAGACATGATATATTATGGGGTATCATGTCGTATCATTGGCGTCTCGGGATTGTATTATTTTACACTCACCATATATAAATATGGAGTGTAGTTTCGTTTCGTTTGGGATTTGGCGATGGTGGCATGCAAAGTTTTCAATGATACCATTATAACGGGAAAGGAAAGGAAAGGAAAGGAAAGGAAAGGAAAGGAAAGGGAAGGGAAGGGAAGGGAGAAGGGAAGGGAAGGGAAGGGAAGGAAAGGAAAGGGAACAGAGGAAAGGGTACTAGAAGAAGAAGAGGAGTTAAAGATGGAAGTAAGAGGAAAAGAGATGGAGATAGTGTTATCCATTAAACGGGAAGGAGGCATTTGTATAGGTTGCCTTTGCATATCAGGTACTGTACCTACTCATAGGTGAAGATGATGAATGAAGAGATGGAATGGGTTTATGTTATCTGAGATTATTAGGAGAGAGTAAAGTATAACGGATATATATATCAGATACCTATCAAATGACTATTATATCATCTCATATCATATTACAATATCTTTCTTACCAACCCTACCCATGGAAATTAAATTGTCAGTTTTGAAGCAATTGGACTATTTACTTACTTAGCGACTACTATGTAGGTAGAACTTATAAGTCCGTATAATTGATTACCTAGATATCTCATGTCCAAATCAAATCAAGTTAACCCTTATTACTAGATTAGATCTAAAGGGGATGGATATTATTGCGGGGTTATAAGGGTGAGTAGGTAAGGAGAAAAGAGAAAACGGAAGATGAGAATTTGATATCTAGATGGTTATTTATTTTAACTTTAGACAGACAGACTAGACTGATTAATGATGGAACTTGATATTACCTAAGTAGGTATATATATATCTAAATACTTATTATATACAAATCAAATGTAATCTTAATTTATTAATATATATATACACAGACAAGATTAACTTAAGAATTCATTTATTTGTCCTTGGCTTTATCTATTGAAATAATTTTTTAATTTTTTTTGTAAATAATATTCTTATCAATCTATTTATCTTTTAATCTCACTCATCCTATCTCATCTTCATATCATTATCCCGTCTTATTTCATCCCCCTCTTCTTTTACTTTTTATACCTCAGACCTCTCCTCTCCTCCCTCCCCTCTCTCTCCATCTTCTCCCCCAAAATCCAAAAATCTCATTTCATCCCCCACCCAAGAACCCCACAAAAACAAAGAGAATCCATCAGGAAAAAAACATACAACAGTAGGGATTCGCTGGTGGTCACCCACCCAACTACTAATCTACCGATCTGAAGCTTGTGTATGGCAGAGCGGACGGGATGCCCAATTCTCTTCAGTCTATGGTCGTATGTGATGGTCATTGAGGTATTAGATTTTTTATTTAGTGGAAGAGAGGGGAAGGGACAAGGTGCTGTGATGAGATTTAACTACCTAGTAGGTACCCAATCTCAATAGCTTTTAACAATTTGTGGATCATCATCTTGATAATCTCTGGCAGGTATGTTGTTAGGAAATGAAATAAAACAACACAATTGTAACATCAAATAACTCAAAAGAAAATTCTTATTTAAATTTCATATTCTCCTATTACAGTTGCGCGAGACTGATGACAAATAAATCATAAAGTCATAAAGTGAATCGATTCTGAATCGAGATAATACAAAGACGATACGGGATACCCTACCCGAACGTCAACCCTTCCTTCCTATACCATAATCCCTTTCCGTTATTCCATGCCATATTATATCAAATCCTAATACATTTACTCGAATGGGTTGGTGTGAGTTCCCCACCATGTAAGGAAAAGAGAGAGACCGACAGTCTCGAAGACGCGAGCAAGAGCTCCAACGGCAACGGTGTCGAGTGGTCGCTTCTCAGTGGTGATTTGTGCGATGAACTAAAGCTTGTTAGTATTATGTTCTATTCAAAGATTTCCATTTCCATGGTTTATAAAAAGGATGGGTAAGATGACATACAGAAGGAGCAGAGGAAGCCATGAAAATCAAAGATCCCAAGTATGCAGCGCCCTTGTATGAAAGGGTACCAGTAGCATTGATCAAAGCTCCAACACCATATGATTGAACAGCACTACCAATGAGAGAAGTTCCCCATGCAGCAGCAGCGGAAGCAGCCTCCTTTGATTTAACAAACTCTTCCTTGGAGTTGGCAGCTTGAGCTCTGTGGTAGGTATCGCCAAAGACTGGGCCGAGGACAGCAAGGGAGGCGGCGTGGTTGAAGATTGTGCCGAGGGCAATAGCCGATGGCTTGACTGGTGGAAGATCTGTTGGGATAAGTGTTAGTCGATGCTAATTGGTGGGGTTGAGGGATTTGGGAGTGGATTGAAGATGGATATGAGAGTATGGTGATGATTTGAAGAGTTGGTAGAGAAGTTTTGATGGCATTCAACTTGGAAGTATAAATGATAGACAGCTTCCAGGCTTGATATACCATATAAAGCTCCCTCACAATATCTTCAACACCATCGCCCAACCGATCCAGCATCTCTCAAATCACAGGAATCCATAGTAGAAGTAATATACATACAGTGAAGAGACATGATGTGAGTTTGAAGTGATTGATCGAAGGATCAATTAGAAGTACTTGGAAGGACTTGAATTGAGATATCGAGTTATTGAAGAGATTTGATTTGATTTGATGTGATGTGATTGTGTTGATGAGGAGAATAGAATAGAAATCTGGAAGGGAGGGACAAAGAATAGATTTATGTAGCGGGGTGAATGGAAGCTAAGGCCATTACGGATAAAGTTGGAAGGCACGTCATGGAAAGTTCCAAGGCAGGTGAATACCGGTACTGGGTTTATGAGAGGTTGGCACAGATATGGAAATAATACCCAAACTGGTGAAAATTTATCGGAAAATGGCTTTTTGGAGATCAACATGGGAGTTTTCATTATTTGCCATGATGGTTGGATTGTGGAGCTTTCATGATCCACTATGAATCTAGAATCTTATGGAGAGAACAGCTGTTTACTACAGGTGATTTATTCATAATAGTTAATGGATCTATCTGTATTTGATGATCTCTCATTTACGATTTGTTATTTAGGCAAAGTTATATAGATACGTAGCCCTATGAAGATGTATAAACATGAGGATATAAACTAAGCTATTATTGATACTTACCCGACCAGAGAGACAAATAGATCGATCACTTACATTTTAGCGCCACCAATATTTGACCATCGAAACCGTTCGATGTAGTACGTACTTTGTACCTGTACCTAGATTTCCCTCATGTAGTAGTTCCCACTATTTAAACTCCACTTCCACCCGCTTTCTAGAGCTCTGAGCTACTTTCCCCACAAGTTTTTCATCGCAACGACGCAACCAGATTTATCCCAGAGTGACATCATAACACGGACCTTCAACTCCAACTTTTGACATTGTGGCGTTGTAGATCATCATTTTGATCACGAGCTTTTTGTGGCTAGTTCCCGCCGCTTTTATTGACTCCCGTCTTTAAATCATAAACCGGCGTCGTTATGTCTTGCTGAGTAATTTTTAACCTTAGGCATTAGTTCATCCCTGAAAACCCGAAACACAAGCTGAAACTTCAACCCAAATTCAATTTCTTGGCACGTGATGCTTGTTATTGAATTGGTTATTTTTTCATTTCATATTAAAATACAATTTTCATTCAAAGATTTAAAACCCCCTATTTTGCTAGTTGTTGCCGATAACACTCCTTTTCTGAAGATTCCGTATCATGGTCTTTAGATGTTTGGTTTTATTTTATCATTTGGACTTGCATGGTTGAATATTGAAGGAACAAGATATGGAGGATCAGGAATCTTTATTGGGTGACCGTCGACCTTACTCGAATGGAAGGTTGAGAAATGGTATTGCAAACGCCTACCAATACGCTTATCCAAATACAAGACGAACAGGATTCTGGAGGATATCTTTCATTGTGTAAGTGGGATTTATCCTTTTTTATTTAAAGTACAAAATGTCCTCTCGTTAGATACTTGTACTTGATTGTACTTGATTGTACTTCTCCATATTCTAGTTTTAAGCTTATCAAGTAACCAACAAATTATAGCCCTTGCTTATTTTTAGCTACACTCTTTTTAACTCCATTCTATATGATGAATAATAAAGTACAACCAAAGGTTAGACATATGGAGTTTAGAAATGTCGTAGGATACTTCCTACAAGATGATCAGAATACTGATTCGGAAACCTTTAACTACACGGTGAGTATCTACAATCATAATGCTGGATAGCATACTGACATAACTTTAGGCGATGAACTTCGGATTGAAGGATCGTGTGTATGATACTGATGCAGAATTTGACCCAGAGAGGCAGAAGACTCAATGGGAAAGATTTGAAAATCATATTGTGAAGCTCAACAATCAAACTCCTGCCAACGTTCAGTACAAGGTTCTTTACTGTATGTATTCGTAATTACATCCATCACATGATATACAACTGACTTTTGGAAGTGGGGCGTCATGGGGAAGGCTATCACAATATAAAGGAAACTGAAGTGGGAAAAGAAGCATGGGATGTATGTTTTATCTGATTTATAGAGGTATCTAATTCTCACTAACTCCAATAGTGCTACTGGTCTCATTTGGATGGAGATGCCAACTCGACCTGGGCGGACTCTAACCTTGCTCCTACTGGTGTTGCCCAAGCTCTTGTTGCCAACGACTTTTGGCAAACTCTCATCACCACTCAAAAGATATCTCCACCACAATCTTACTACGTTTCTCCCTTGACTCGTTGTCTGGAGACTTGTTCCCTCACATTCAGCAACGTAACACTTCCTCCCTCATCACCTCCATTCATACCCATCATCAAAGAACTCCTCCGTGAAGGAATATCCTCCCACACTTGCGATAGACGTCGCTCAAGAACCTACATCCAAGCTCTAGCACCCACCTGGCAATTTGAATCCAAATTCCCGGAAGAAGATCCATACTGGCGTGCCAATTATTCCGAAACTCACGACGCAGAAAATCGACGATTCAAAGCCCTCCTCGATGATATTTTCACGAATGATAACAATACCTTCATTTCACTTAGTTCCCATTCCGGAGCTATCAACACTATCTTACGGGTAATCGGCCATCGAACCTTTTCCTTGAAGACTGGAGCTGTAATTCCCGTCTTACTTAAAGGACAAAGTGTATTAAGAGAAGATCCAAATCCAATCTACAAAGGTCCAGTCTATGCAAAAGATCCAAAAATATGCTCAGCACCTCCATCTCCATCCGATACTCCAAAGCCAGTAAATGATATTGGTTTACAAAAACCCGGCGAGGATATTCCTCCTTCACAGCCTCCAGCTCCAGAACCCGCCGAGCCGCTCACACCGGCTGAACCAAATCCTCCAATCGACCAAATCCCACCTACAGAGCCCATAGATCCAGCACCCATAGAAGCGAATCCTCATCCTACCGAACAAACCCCTCCACAAAATATAGAGGAAAATCCTCCTCCAATCGAAGCAAATCCATCCACAGATATAGGTGCAAATCCACCCACCGATTCGATTCCACCTCCACCAGCAAACCAAGATTCAAACGCACCACCACCATCCGAGCACTCAACCGACGTCTAAATTCAGTACGCAACTCCCTTTAAACAAGACCATCAAGACCATCAAGACCATCAAAACAAACAAACGAACAAACATATCTAATCCCCAGATCGCATGCATGCTATACCACCTGTCGAACCAACAAATCAACAAACCAATAACCCCTTGGGTATCCCAAAAGAAATAAACAATAGAAATAGAAGTAGAAATAAAATAAAATACCTCATAGTTCACAGTTTATAATTTATATTAGATTATACTTTATACTTTTTTTATATTTTAAAATTCAGTTTTCTTCTTCTTCTTCTTCTTCTTCTTCTTTCTTTTATCAAATTAGAGGGTTCTATGCCTATCTATCTACTTCGATATAGAGTATATAAACTGATTGACCGACTAGTAAACTGTATAAAAATATGACTCGAGAGTGGAAAACTCTATTCTTATTCCATTCCACTTTATACCAGCTACCACATATGATTTAACATGTAAACCACTTCACGAATGAATGAATGACTTTCTTTTAGACTCTAGGTATATACGAATATAATATAATAAAATATCCCGTCTCCAAGCCAATCAGCCAAAATACCATACTTTTAATAGGTAGGTACATATCCTCATCCCATGCATGCATGCATCCCGCATCAAAGCGAGGAAAGACACCAGAGATAGGAAAAAAGAATCACATCAAACCATGCGACTCACTCACTCACTCACCTCCCTCCCTAATAGGCAACGCCTCATTCTTTTCCACCAACTCCCCAACACCCAATCCACGCCCAACCTTAACCTTTCTCTTCTTTTCCCCAATGGCTACATCCTTCCCCTCTTCCAAAACCTGAACATCTTTCTTACTCCCCGCGCTTCCAACCGCTTCCCCTTCATCCTCTTCCGCCTCATCTAAAATCTGTTCGCGGATATACGATAAATCCAAATTCATCGAGTATGCATCTTCCCCATCAGCGTAATATTTTGCTTCGATTTTTTCCGTCTGGAAACCAAGTGTGTCGCGATAGAGACGGAGAGCTGCTTGATTGGAGACGCGAACATGGAGGGAAACGTATTGAGCGGAGAAAGTTTCTACCATTGCTTTTTCTATTTTTTGGGGGGTATATTGTTAGCTTTCTTCATAGATTATTATCATATATCCGAGAATCCGTCTTAACCCCTCATCTCATAACTCCAAATGCACCATCCATCCCCTCTCATCTCCCCATGATAAAAAAAGAAAAAGAAACATACGACTCTGCCTCATCAATTTCTCTGCAATTCCCAACCTCCGATGCGTGCGCATAACACTCAAACTAGTAATATGACCATGCTGCACCCCATCCTGGGGATCCTCCTCCATTTTCGCAAGAACATAGCCGACGATGCGGGGATAATCGTAGGGGGTTTTTTGGGGCCGCGAGACGTCTACTGCGACGTAGGAGAGTTGTGGCCAGGAGATTGCGTGGTAGAGGTAGTATTTTAGGAAATAGCTATTTTTTGGAGGGGGGAGATGTTAGTGGGAGGATGCCCGGGGGAGGATGGAGGAGGAGAGGCGGATGGAGGAGTAGATGGAGGGGTAGAGGAGACGAACTTTTCGGGAAGATTAGTTATATTTGCATGTTGAACGTGCGGAATATCTGAAGGACGTAAGAGTCTAATATCCATTTTGAGAGCTGAGAAGACGATAATATTATTCAATTGATGGATGGTAGTTGGAGTGTTCAATCGATCAAACAGCCTGGTTGGTTGGTTGGTTGGTTGGTTTGTGAATTTCCCAGAGTCGAGCTGCTCTGTGTGTTAATTCTACCATGTCAAGTACTGACTGACTGTAATGCAGAGCAGAGCTCCAACCCAAGAAAATCAAAAGCAAGCAATATAACAGGTGCGCTTAACAGATCCAAAACCTAAGGAAATGATAAATGGACCCCGGGGATTTCTATGCCGACAATCGAGGGATAACCCCACCATGTAAGTGCGCTCAACTCTTTGATATGGTATGGTGGGAACTTATTCTTCGTTTGTTGGACTTATATAAGGTCGAGTAGATATCTCTCATCTCTTGTTTTCTCTGGTCGTTGCTTCTTTTATTCTTTTGTCCATTCTTTCATTCTTCCTTCCATCCTTCCTGATTTCATCTCCTACTCCATCCATAATTTGAGAAGATATATATACTCAGTTATCACTTGCTTCCTGTGGACTCACTCCCCATTAAAACCTACACTACGATGGCTTCGAAAGGTTATAGACCCTTAGAGGGAAAACTTGCTATTATTACTGGTGCTTCAAGAGGTAAGTTTGTGTGTGTATGTGTTACTATTATATACATACATATTCACAGTCCTCTCCCCGTTTTCTCTCCTTCTTCCGTTCCTATCCATATATATATATACACTTTATAAAGCATGACAGCCCAACTAACTAAAATCCTAGGAATTGGAGCAGCGATCGCTGAAAACCTCGCATCAAAAGGTGCCAACCTTGTTCTAAATTACACATCCAATTCATCATCCGCACTCACCACCGAGCTCTCCAAGAATCTCGAACAAAAACACAGCATCAAGACTCTGATTGTTCAAGCCGATGTTTCTGAAAAATCCGGCGCAGAAACCATCATCAACACTACCAAATCTCACTTCTCAGATGTCCAATCCGGAAACTTTCAAATCGATATTCTGATAAATAATGCTGGTGTATCTCAAAATACACCCATTCCAGATATCACCATTGATGAGTTCCAGTGGCAATATAAAATAAATGTCCTCGGTCCACTTCTTCTCCTACAAGCCGCTCTAGACTATCTCCCCCATGATAGATCTGGCCGTATCATCAATCTATCATCCGTATCCAGTTCCGAGGGTTTCTGGGGACAAACTGTCTATGGTGGTACTAAAGCGGCCGTAGATGCCATGACCCGTACCTGGGCTCGAGAACTAAACAATCGCGCAACAGTGAATTCAGTTAACCCTGGACCGGTGAAGACGGATATGTGGGCTGGTACTACTGCGGAATTCAAAAAGACTTTAAAGCCTTGGATTGAGAGTACTCCAGGAAGTGTGATTAGACCGGAATTGGATGATCAGGATTTGATAGATGATGCGCCAAATGCTGGAGGAAGACCGGCCTATACATCCGAGATTGCGGGCATTGTGGGCATGTTGTGTACGAGTGATAGTACTTGGTGTACTGGTCAGGTTGTGTGTGCAAATGGTGGAATGGTTCTGAGATAGTGTTGCTCCATATACGGAGATGTTTATTGCTTCTCGGTTTGTTCATAAAAGGATAGATTGAGCCGAATTTGGGTTTACAAATGGGTGTAACCGCCAGACTTTAAAACAAACATTTCTTGTACCTTGCAGGCCATCGGTCCCATTTGCCGTGAATATCATAAATTGCTGCCAAACCTTCGTTGGCTACACCTAGTTTTTAGCAGATGTATTTGGAAGGGGTGCACAGGAGTGAGCCAATTCAAGAATAGTTATCAGAATGATAGGTGCTAGGTCTTTCCTGCACACGTGCAAAATAATTCTTTTGGACTAACAAGACGAAAAGTAGATGTGAAGTTGAAGCGGGACGAGAACTCGTTAGACTTTTTGTGTATGAGAGTCGGGTAGATGCCACAACATTTGCATTGTGACGTACGCGGCTGATGACGATGAAGAATTTTCAGAACCATCACATGATTGTGAATGAATTTGTACAGTGAATCGGCGGCGCAGAGTAGCAATGACATCTTTTAAGTTGTGATGAGTCTCGACTCTTTTGGGGGTTGATATGGAGGACCTGGCCGACCTGCTGCTTGTCGCGCTGGATATCCGATCTAGAACAAGAGACACGGCACGGATATGAGTTGGTTTGATGTTCAATAGACATTTCGTTCGAAGCCGTGTATTTATGTCCTTTTCGATAACATAGCTTCTTTTCAAGGTGATGTTGTGACCTGGGGTTTTCTAATCGCAATTTCTCAGTCGTTAAATTGTACTGGTGCTTTGAAGGTACTAGTAAGTCCTCACATCTTCCTTGCCATGCGTACGCTCCATGTATTCGAGGCTGTTCTTAGTCTTGTGCCACAAAATTTCCATCATTTAGTCACCATAAATTAGAAAAAGAAGTCATAGGGTGACAGTACCAGGCTAGTGTTTGTAATGGAACTGGATAACGAACCAGAGCGAGAACGACCGAATGTTAGATATCCCCGAGTGTACCACTCCATCGTTGATATGGTGAGAGAGGGAGCTGTTCTAGATAGTGCCTTCAGTCTCAGAAGCTACAGAGGGAGATCTAAGACGACTTGATTCCGTGAACTATTATATCTCTGGTGGAAACTGGAGATGAGCTACTCGGCAAAGTATTTAATTGCTTGCCAGTGCTTGTTATAGAAAAGCAGCTCCTCAGCGTCCTCTAAATAAGTTTATGTGCCGACATCAGCACTCTAAGAGCCTATTTGATGTGTAACTTGCCGGCTTCGAGTGACGGGAAGCTAAATAAAATGTCAGCATTACAGAACGTGTTCTGTAGGTAGAAGAACTGCAGAACAACGATAATCGTCAAGGTCGATATTGGTAGTAATGACTTACTTGGTGCGATCCATATTTCATAGTACCATTCCTCACCACGAGGCCCGTTATTTGGTGATAAAGCAACGAAAGTCCCCGCGGATTTCGCGGCAGCCATCATTCCAAGATGAAGTTTTACGATGGCAAGTTCAAACATGGTATCGAATTCTGGCTGACCTGTAATCTTCAAGTATCGAAGATTTTGCAGTTTGCCTATAAGTAACTGGGAGCGATGGTAATTATCCAAAGCTGCTTGTGAATGGTAATCAATAGACAAATAATGAGGATGAACATTGTAAAAATGCTCTTTTGCTGGTGTTTCCACTTGTAGTCTTGGGATTATATACATCGGCCAGGGATAACTCAAGCTTCCCGGAAAAGTAGGAATAAGATGTAAAGTAAGTGAAGTCAACCGAGCATTGGATGCTAGGATCTGCTCAAAAACTGGCTCCAGTGACGCGGTATCGGAAGATGGTGCAGATAATTCTAGACTCTTCAGAAATCGAACACAATTATGTGTGATAGAAAAAGCAAAAAGACATAGCGAGGGTCGATATAACATAAATCGAGGGTTCGTCCGACACAAGAATTCGGCAACATCATTCAGGAACCAATGGTTCACGTTGAATAGAACTGCTCCTTCATGGATAAAAAATTTGTGACATTCTGCTTCAGAGAATATATCATCTCGACATCTCAAGTTCCTGAAGAGGTATGAATAAATCTCATGCCGAAGCTCGGCTGGTAAATTAAAAAATCCACTACATTGTCGTGAGATTTGAGCTTCATCTTGAGCTTGTTCTTGATCTTGAGATTGAGCTTGAGTTTGATCTTGATCTTGTTCCTGTTCCCGAGAGAAAAGCGTTCGGGCTGTTTCCAGTAGTCAGTTGTGGCCACAAATTGACCTTATGGTGGATCGTACTTTTAAACTTTGATAGAAGATATTGAATCCTTTTATGTACCCCAGATTTGTTGGTGACCTTGTCATGAAGACGGTGTAAACGTTGTGGTACGTGCGGCATGGTCAGTGAAATTGTAGATCACTGCAATGTCAGATATCGGGATGATGCAGTTGAAAGGAAGCGACAAAAAGAAGTCCAGATAAGTACAACAAAGTAGGATTCAAGGCAAGGCGTGATATGATGCACGTTACCGTTGGTGGCTTGATAGATGGGTGTTGTAACACATGTTAAGAATGTGCTCGTAACTTTTCCCTTATACAAACGAACCAAGCAATATCAGCTGCCATCTGCCACCTGCCATCTGCCACTTAATTGAAAAGCGGGATTCAGGGGCAGGGGGAAATGGTGAGGTTTACCTCGTGATTAGAAACATTCGAGAATCTCGGAGTGATGAATTTGGATGCAATTTAAACTTCCTGATTGAGGCGACGATCAAAAAGCCTATCCTTGTGGAACGATCCATGAGAGACTCAAAGCGCTGAAATGTCTTGCCCTCTCCCTGGTCAATACGGGAATAAAAATACTAGATAATCTCTAAAGTCAACGTCGAGCGGCTTGTGACAACAGGAGATTCAAGAATACTGGCACGACTAGGTACACAAGTTTGGTACCGAAAAGAACTCGTAAGCACGAAAATGTGATTGAAGAAAATCGTGCATGAAAATACCACACGAATGCAGGATTTCTGGGATTGTAGCCATGGCAAATAGCGGCAGATGGGTTTACGATGTAACGGTAGCAGCAGCAGCAACGGCAGCAGCAACAGCAACGGCAACGGCAAAAGAAAGAAAGAAAGAAAGAAATAAAGAAATAAATGGTTTCTTAAAATATAAGAAAGCAGGGCTGCAGGAAAACGCGGCGTCAGTGATTCAGTGTACGGAGTAATGACTTGAAATCCGACACACGATATAATCAACCGTGCCCTAAAAAGACGGCTTGAAATTCAATATTATAGGAAAGAGGGAAAGAGGGAAAGAGGGAAAGAGGGAAAGAGGGAAAGAGGCCAATGGATCCACGAGATTGCGATATGATTGCGAAGGGTGTATAAGAAGCATGACTTTCCGTTAACATCGGAGATTAGAGGGACGGGGTTGCGGGTTGGGGTTTTCGACCGTTCTAATTCGGATACATAACAGAATCTAGATAAGTACGAATTCTAACTGAAACTTGACAAATAACAAAGAGAGGAATAGAAAGTATTGTGCCCTTGCCCTAGATTTGACGGTTTACTATTACTATTTTGCAGATTCAAGACTCCGACTCCGAAATTGGCCACTTGATAAAGGCATTTTCCCTTGAGCACAGTCTAGAACAAAATCATAAAGCGATATATCCCCGCTTCGTTGAGATGAAGGAGAATACGAATTGCAATCATGCAAAAACACCTGCAAGAGGTAGGAAAATTGAGATAATCCTGTTGCTCTTTCCTCACCCACACAAATTAGTCTATGTTCATCATTGTGGAGTTCGCGGAGTTTTGTCAAAGATCCCTGGATCAAACAATATCGCCTCGACATAGCTCCCGTGGTAGTAGTGAACGGCTTCTTCTTGATTCGAATCCAATTTGAACACCCACAAAAAGAGAGAACTGAAGAGCCGTATATCGAATCTTGAAATGAAGATAAAGTATAACAAAGAGATCAAAAGCTACCTTCGTGATAGACTGCTCGGCTACAGGTGGAAAAAAAGCCATTCATTCTTATATCCAATATTCCATATCCCCATATCCCATAAATTGTTAATTACATTCAATAGTTACAGTTCAGAAAGATATGACCAAGGAGACTTGAAATACAAGACGCTGACAGAAATCAATTAGATCCTTCCCAACACCATTCTGTACTTGAAAACACATATCGAACAGGTACTATATCATAACATCGTCTCAATCATCAAATCACCGACCAAACAGTCTCATATGCCTATTCCACAATCATAAAAAAACTTAATACCAATCAAGAATCGAAATCACAATAATCGAACAATAGAAACTCCGCTTTTTATCATGCCCGTTATACATGTCATGGTCAACGCTTTTCCGAGGCAAAGACCTTCTTTCCCAATGTCATGAAGCTTTTGAAAGGATTCTTGGGTTTCTCCCCTGCTGCTTCCGCTGTACGAGAGCCTCGAAATGGTGGCATCTCTGAACGAGGCCCTTTTGAACTATAGGAATTTGAATGGTGCCTCGTCGGCCGTCTTTCGCGATTACCTGGCCTTGAGCTAGGTTTTGATTCTTCGTTGTCGGCATCTGGATCCGATAATTTGCCGAATTTTCCTTCGACATCTCGCTCATTGGCCTCTCGTTCCTCATTTTCTCTTTCCTCTCGCCTTCTTCGTCGCTCCTCACGATGTCGACGTCTCAACTCGTCATCTTTTTCTCTTTGCACTTTGTTTTCCACTTCCGCCTCCTCTTTCGCGAGCTTCTCATGCCTCCTCATCTCCCTGCGAGCTCTTCTTGCCTCTTTCTCCTCCTCCGTCTTGTACTTCTCACTGGTAGATTCTCGTCGACTTGGTTCTTTCCTGGTACTGTAAGTTCGTTCCGACTCTCTGCGGGGAGAGGAGTGCGAGTGATGCGGATTTGAGCGAGAGGATGACTTCCTTGTACCAGAACTCATCTTTGGACGTTCGGGCGTAATGTCAAATTGAGGAGGTCCCACCTCTTCAACGGTGGAATCTCTTCTTGAGCGTGTGATGGGAGTAGGTTTCTCCTTGATTTGTGGTTCATCATTGGCTATAAATGGGCTGGTAACCTCGCTTTTGACACGCCTCTTGAGACTGAGGAGTCGAGACTTGAGATTGTTGTCATTTTCAGGAGGAACAATCGAAACTGATTTCGAGACACTTTCTTTTCGTGATCCTGATCGCTTTAGAGCTGCTGGTAACGGAATGGATTCTGTCTTCTTCTTTTGAAGTGCCCCGTTGACTTTTGCTTCTTCTAATCTTCGCGCTTCTCCTGCTCTGTAGGCTTCTTCAGCTTTAATTGCTGCCTCTCTCTTGGCTGCTCGACGATCATCCTTTTTCCTGTCATGTTCTTCTTTTTCCTCTCGACTAAGATCTTTTCGATGGCGCCGGCGCCGTTCACGTTCGTCATCCACACCCTCAATGGCACTATCTCGGCGCTCTGGGGATTGTTTCGCTGGAGAAATTTCACGACTTCGCTCTCCTTTCTCTTCCTTGTCTTCTTTACGACTAGACCTACGTCGATAGGAGCGCTCTGGGTCGTCTTCTCTGTAACTAGATCTTCGACGATGAGAACGTTCTGGTCGATCTCTTTCTTCTTCCTTCTGGCTAGATCTGTGGCTACGATGGATCTCTTTGTCATCTTCTCTATCACTAGACGCGCCACTAGTTCTGTGACTGTGAGAATGTCTTCGGCGTCGTGGCTGTTCCTCAGGTCTGCTAGAAGGTGGGTAGTCGCCGGATTTGGTTGGATGGTGACTAAATGAGTGGTGTCTTGAGCTCCTATGTCTACGTCTATCTCTATCCGATTTTGAGGGCGATTCGGCTTCTTTATCTTCGCGATTTTCAACGCGATCTGACTCGTTGATTGAAGGTTGTTCGGCTATCGGTGCAGTCTCCTCGTTATTGTTCAAGGCCTTGACTCCAGCTGCACCTGCAAGTCCAGCAAAAGCAGCAGCAGCAAGATCACCGGCTTGTACTTCGGCTGGATTCTCATCTTTAGGAGGTTCACCTTGCTCTTCAACCGAATCTGGAAATAGTGTAGATGTTTGGGACTCCGGAATGACCTCTTGTCCTACTGCCTTCGACTCGACGGGCTCATCGGGCTCATCACTTGGCGGCTCGGCCACTACACCAACAGACTTCCCCAGTTCTTCCACCGCATCACTCGATTCCTCCACTATCAATTGCGGGGTGGCCTCGATGGCAGGTATTTCGGCGGAACATTCCTCTTTTGGCGGTTCCTCGGCGACCTCGACTATAGATTCCTCGATGGTTGGTTCTTGAACAATTTCACCGGTAGGTTCATCATTGGTTTCTCCAAGACTAGCTTCTTCGCTTGGCTCTTGGGTAGTTGAAACTTCTATCCAATGTCAGTGTGAACTTTTCAAGTGAAAGTAAGTACCACGCACCCTCTACCGGTAAACATGCCTGTGCTTCCCCAGCAAGCTCAGACTGTCCCTCTTCCTCAGCCGATTCAGCCGCATCAATTTGCGTAGGCTCAGACTCTGAACATAATTTATCGTTAGTAATTGAGGCCAAAGGAAGAGTGAAAATGGACATCTCTTTCTCTGGAACTTCGGCCTGTTGCAAACTCTAGACGCAATGCGAGAACCGACTCCAGGCTTCCAAGATAGAACGTACCAGATGTTGCTTGTTCCTGTTCCTCCAAATTTTCAATGACGGGTTCGGTTGATGGTGGTGAGGTTGCTGAGGTCGCGTCGGCTTCTGGAGACATTTGATATTAGTTTATATGCAAGGGAATTTTCTCTATTTGAGTATCCGATATATGAGATAGTCGCTCGAATTAATTCGGATCGCGATATTCAAAATCAATTCCAACTTCGGCTTTGTCATCTTGTAGGATAGGGTTTGCGAAAATTTTGGACATTTATAATATGTTTTGCGATACTCCAAACGTTGAATTAAACCAACAGCTATACCTGAATTTCGCCAATAGGATAATTTTGCAATACTCACGACTAGCTTTGTGACGTGTTTGCGGGGTTTAAACTACGAAGCGTTTCAAGTGATCGTGGACATACATATGCAGAAGTGGCATATGTATTGATTGGAAACAAAAAATATTTTGACTTACCCATAGCGGCTTGATTTTCAAAACTTTCGGGCTCAGATTTACTTTCATTTACTGGTTCCCCAACACTATCAGGTGGGGTAGCTTCTAATCACTCGTGCATTAGCATGCTTATCATACCTATTATGGGCCAAAAAAATGAGTTTAAAAAAAAATGAAAGCCTACCAAGAGCAGTTACTTCTACAGCTACAGGTTCAGGCTCTGGAATCGGATCGTTGGCTGCTGAGGAGATATTGATGAGCTTGACATCTCTGCGGGGAGCTCGATGTACGGGATCTAAAGCCCTGTTCGAGAGGAATTCATATCCTAATGGACACTTACCGGCTTCTGGTTCTAGTGGGAGCTCCAAGGATACTGGCTCTTGGACGGGAGCAGGAGTAGTATCAGTCGGTGTGGACTCAGACTCGGTTTCTATATCTTAATATGAGCTTCTTCTTTCATTGGGCAAGGTGGAGCGAAAATTGGCCATGAATATACTAACCAGCTGGAATGTCCTGGGTTAAATCTGCGGTGGGTTGTTCGGCGACTTGATCTTCTGTATCGGGCTCTTCCGTGGGAATAGTCTCCGTTGGTGTTGAATCTGGTTCTGGAATCTTTTAGCCCCCTTCCAAAAAAATTACAAATTAAATTCTCTCAACACTTACCAGCGTATTTTTCTGAAATATCCTCCTCTGGGGGTGTTTCTACCAGTGGTTCTTCAACTACCACTGTCTGAACAAGTATAGAATCGACAGGTGCAGATTCTAGTTCTGTTGAGTCAAGAATTAGTTTACCGCAAATGCTATTGGATTAAAATCTTCCTGTTCGGTGAACACTTACCAGCTAGTGTAGCTTCCGCATTCTCTGCTATTTCATCATCGTCTACAGTGCTTTGATCGTCATCGATGGTTTCAGGCTCTTCATCTGTGACTATTGATATTTTTGTTATCCGCTTGAACTTATTCACTCATTTGTAAGATATAGATATACTTACGAGCAGTAACATCCTCAGTGGCCTCATCCTGGATTACTTCTTCCGGGGCTAGTTATTGATATCTTAGTATTTGTCTTGTAATCAAAGAGGTTAATAGAGGGATGCTGAATTAACTTACCAGCAGGAGTTTCGACAGACTCAACCGTTTGTTCTTTCGGGACGGAGGCGTCAGGATCTTCATCTGAGACAAATTCTTCGGAATGAATAGGGTTTTTATCCTCGATGACCGATTCGTACTCAATTTCCTCTTCGACAGGCATTTTTAGCACCTCCTTTGACTCATGCTCTGGAACGGGAGTGTCAGTTGTCTGCGACGAGACGTTTTCTGGAGTCTCGATTGGGGCATCCTCGCCGACTGGTGCGGGAGAATTTTCAACTTCGGCGGTGTCAGTGTTCTCAGCGGAATTTTCTACGGGCGCTGCAAGATTGACTTGCTCGCTGGTAACGATTTCTTCTGATTGAGACGGTTCTTCCTCCTCAATCGCTGGTTCGGAACTGTTTTCTTCAAAAGTCGATGTTTTAAGTCCTCGACTAAACCTTGCACTGGAGCGGCATGATCTTCTGTTTCTGAATCTTCAGTAGGGTTATCTTCCTCGCTGGCAGGTCCTGGATGACTTTCTGCAGCAGAAATAGCTGGATTTTCGGTAACCGCTTGCTCTTGCTCTTGCTCTTGCTCGGGAACAGGAACGTGGATTTCTTCGATGTTCTTTTCCTCGCTCGGTGGGGTATTTTTCTTTTCATCCACCGACTCGGATGAATCTTTCACAGCAGGTCCTTCCGAGGTTTCGATGGGTTCTCCTTGAGGAACGGAAATGTCAGGCTCTTGAATGGTGACTGTTTCATCTGACTGGATATTTTCTATCATATCCACGGATTCGGGAAGTTTCTCTGTAGTTTCTTCTTGAGTAAAAGAAAAATCGGGATTTTCAACGACAACCGGTTCATCGGCTTGAACATTTTGCTTCTCAGTCACGAATTCCAGTGAATTTTCTGCAACAGGAGCTTCCGGGACTTCATTCAATTGACTGTCAAGAACTGGAACCTTTGTTTCTTCTGTCTCGGACGGATCTTCCTCCTTACTAGTTGGTTCGGAATGAATTTCATCAGTGACAGGCGTTTCATCATTCTCGTGGTCGCCCTCGTCGCCAGAATCCGAATCTTCGCTTGAATCGCCATCCCAGCTCGTTCCGTCATTTTCGGACTCGGCTGGATCGGATTCGTTCAATTCTTCCACTTCGACTCCGTCTCCATGCTCGTTGGTAGATGAATTGGCTGGTAGTTCTTCCATTGGCTCAGGCTTGGTGTTGTCTGCCTGGCTTTCGACGGGATTTTCCTCTGCAGATGGAGGGGAATCGTCATGGGAATTCTCAGGTTGCTGCTCTTCATCTTCGATGGATGACTTCGGAATATCAGTGCTAAGTTCTTCTTCTGCAGGTTCAGGCTGTGAAATCTCGCCCAAGAGCTCAAAAGTATCTTCAGTATGGACAGGAGTAACATTGTGGTCAATCTCAGGTAGAGGGGCGACTTCTTGTAGAGATTTTTCAGCTTTCTTAATCAATTCTGGGTCTTTTTCTATGGACCCCTCTTCTTCATTTTGTTCGTGTGTTTCCTCAATCATGACGTCTTGTTCGGGCATGAGTAAATCTGCTATCTCGTCGCTTTCTGGAGATTCATGAGAATTTCCCGCATCTTCGGTAGGAGAAGCATTTTTCAATCCTGGTCCATCTTCACCCACAGAAGGCAAATCTTCGGTTTTGGGTTGTTCTGTTGTTCCTTCATTTGCTTGAATTTCTTGCGATTCCTCGATTTCGGCGGGAGCTTCTTCAAATTCCTGTGATTTCTTGGGATTTTCTACCTCGATAGAAGGTTGGTCGACCGTAATCGGACCTTCTTCGCTTTTCAGATTATCTTTAATTTCTCCTGTTTTGGGTGATGTATGTTCGAATGACACGGAAATTTCTGGCTCCGAATTTTCCTCAATTATGACTGGTGAATTTTCCAACTGATTCTCATCCGATGGTTCCTCGCTCGCTGGACTTCCCTGAACATTTCCGCTGTCGGCTGGCAATTCTTTGACTTCTAAGTCCGATTTCTGTTCATCTACCTCGGGAGCGCATTTCTCTTGATTCTGTGTTGAATCCTCGACCAAAACCGGAACTGGGACATTCGGAATGTCATCGCTTGGCTCAATTGTTTCCGACTCTCTTTTGGCATTCGAATTCTCCAAAGCACTTGAGTCTTCACCGGTGTTAGTCTCAACGACTGGGGCTTCATTGATATCGTCTGTAGGTGCTAAATCCTGAACAATATCGTCCTCGACGTGGGAATCTTCCACGTGATCTTCTACGTCACCTGTCTCGACCTTTTCGGATGGGCCTCCATGAGTTTCAGTATCATCATCGATGTCCCTCGATTCTAATTCTTTCGAGATGTCCTCATTTGCCTCAGAGTAAGATTCGTTCAAAATAGCTTCTTTGTCCACCTGATCTTCCCCAACTTCGAGAGTATCAATATTTTCGGGTCCAGCTTTTTCGGGACTTGGCATTTCGGCTTCGTTGTCTTCAGAAGGCTCATCTTTCAAGCCCTGTGTATCCTGTTCCTCCGCAGTGGTGTCTTTTGAAGTTCCTACGGTCTTTTGATTGGCGCCACTAGATCCTTCCCTCTCGTCGACAGCTTGAAGGCCGTTATCAATTGTGACTGATGCCTCGACAGGTACAGATGCCGACTCGGTTGAATTGATGATCCCTTCTTGAATATTAGGTTCTTCGGAAGGACTGTTCTCAATGGATTCCTCGCTCAATTGAGCTTCGCTTTCGGGTTCCGAGACAATGCCCTTCTCAAACACATGTTCAGCAAGAGGTGGTGCTTCCTGACTGAGGTTTGTACTTTCTTTCACAACAGCCGGTTCAACGCTAGAGGGAACATCGTCCTTCGGTTCTATCTCGTCGCTTATTGTAGGTGTCTCTATGTGACTCGGATCCTTTTCGCCGATGGCATTTGTCGAAATGGATTCGACAGGGTCTGAGGACTCTTCGCTATGGACCGAACTTTCGTTGGTTATGGTTGAAGCATCCTCACTGCTTGGAATCTCTTCTGTTACCTCGGATTCTTGTGGACCATGTTCATCCGGAGGAAATACCTCCTCATTAGTGACCGGATTTTCTACTGTAGCTTCCGAAACAGGCTCGCTGCTGGAGTCCTCGGTATTCACGTCCAGCCCATCTGCGGTTGTAGACTTATCGTCAGTAATTTCAGGCGCTTCGTTTGGAACAGGAATTTCTTCATGAATTTGGACGTCTTGGTAAACAATGGGAGTTTCTTTCGTATTCGCAATCTCTCCCACTTCCCTCTGTACATCTTCCACTGTTGAGACATCACCCGCAGAGACCTCTCCCGTAATTGAATGTTCCCCCGTGCTTGGAACGTCTTCGCCTTCCACCTGTGCGTTATCTAAAGCTGGCGCATCACTCGTTGACTTCTCCTCCGTGGCTGGATGTACTTCAGGTTGCGTCGGAACACTCTCTTGTATAGGAATTGATTCTTTTTTCTCTACGTCCTCGCCGGGATTATCGTCTGATATGGCGGCGGGTTCGGGATCTATTTGGATGATAGTAAGCGTGTGAAATGGATATACGAGTATTAACCGAAAATTGATATTTCAAAGTTCCATCAAGGATTAGTGATACTCACCCGATGCTGGCTGAACAACTCCTGGAGTTTCCTGTGGCTCCTGGGCCGAATCCACGCCCTCATTGCATGTCGTTATAGGGTCATTACTCCTTGTTGTAGGATCCGATGGTATCGAGATTGATGCGAGCGGTATTGGTACGAGTGCCGACTCTGAAGCATCTTTTCGTCTGCTCTTACTTTTCTTACTGCCGCTTTTCTCTTTCCCGTCCTTCGCCTTCCTTTTCTTGCCCCTTGATTGTGGATCTGAATCATCGGGGTCGCCCGATGGTGAATTTGAACTTCCGATGGTCCTACTGAGCTTTCCCGAGTAGGTCTTGAACTTCTCCCGCTACTACCTTTGCTCTTTTTAACAGATAAAGCCTCAGGCTTGCGTGGTACCGCGGGTGGAGCAGTTTTCTTATCATTACCACTCTTATTGCTCTTGCTTCTTGATTTAGAACTTGTCGATTCTATTTCATCGGCAAAATGAACTACATGATGTGACGAATGCAATCCATGCGAATTTACTCTGCTCAGGGCATGCCCATCGTCGTGTATGTTGTCATGTATGTCATCGTGTATGTCGTCTCTTGGTAGAGGGTCCGGAACGGAAGGGGCTGTGTTATCATTTGTATTCGGGGTAGGATCGGAAGGATTTTCTATATTGTTATTCGATGCTAGCTCCAGCTCTATCTCAAAGTTAACAATACAATCCAATGAGTCCGATGAGATCAATTAGGTGCTACACATGAACACGTGAAGAGGAAGCTCAGCAATCCAAAGACAATAAATAGTTCATACCTGCTTCTGTAATATCTCTCGCTAGACTTTCTTCCGTGTTTGGGCTAGACTCTATCAATTTCGAGTCACTCGATTCTTCAGTCGTGGATGGAGGCTTGTCGCTTTCGGTGGACTGAGTTTCTTCTGTTAAACTGGGTACGTCATTATTCTCTTCCTCTTTAGAACCATCCCCCTCCTGTAAAGGTGGATCTTCATCCTTGGTTTCCGACAGCGGGGTATCGCTTGTTTCTGTCGTTTCTATTGGCTCCTCTGGGATCCCCTCTAATTTGTCCTGGGATTCATTGCCTTCATCCTCTTCTTCATCCTCATCATCGTCTATACCTTTGGTCAGCAATGGAATCTGGATCTATGTGGACATTCGACGTCTCAATTGCAATAGAAGTGGATCATTGAACCATGATTGTACCAATTGATCGAAAACAGCAAATGTGGAGAAGGGCGTAGAATGTAGAGATGCAGACATGAAACTGGGAAAGCTTACCTGTCTTCCCTCATAATATCTGGCAATTTTGATTTTGATGTATCCAATACTAAAGGTTTCGCCCACTGAGTTGTCTGTATTGAGGACCAATTACTATCAATGGCCGTGGTTCTGGCTGGACAAAAAGAAATATTCATACTGATGGTGTGGGTATCTCGTCACAAGCAACAAAAGATGCAGAATCTTCTACGTGAGAACGAATTGAACGTCCTTCTTATTGTTGTCCTGATTATTTCCTCCCATGGTCTACAGTGACGAGGGGGGTTGCCTCCGGTTGAATGCGGGTGCCCAATCTTTGAGTGACAAAAGTTGTGGTTACCACCCGAAAATCGTTCAACGTGGTTGGAATAGAAAAGAGCACAATAAATGAAGGCCTCAAGATTACTTAAATCAGCTGATGGCAAGGCGAGATAATTCGCCTATAGGAAAATAGAATGAAGAATAAACGCAGGACTAAAAAATGATTCGGAAGCATGAACGGAAATTCAAACGAAATTGGTTTCATTGGTAGGTACAAGAAGAAAGTCATTGACGAAAGAGATCATTGCTTTCACTCATGGCTTGATATCAGAGACGGTCAAAGGTCCCACGGCCATCCCATGATTTGCCAATGTTTGTCGACAGTATTAACTGGACTTTGCCTAAATCATGCTCGTGCTCAACCACTATTGGCCCAATATGATAGATACATTGCAGCCACGTTGCGGTCAAATGAATGATGGTAATCAATTCTGATTTTCGAGGCAATTCGCGATATTGCAAGGGCCCTGAGTGCAGCCTAACCTGCACATTGATGAGAAAGTGGGCAAGACCGTGCAGTAAGAAAATTCAGAAAATTCAGAAAACCCATAGTGTAAGGTTAATAGTCGATATGCAGGAATATATCCGACAAATGGGCCAAAACCCTTGCTGCTTGCAGCTTTCATACGTCGTGCTAACTGGGTATCTCACCAGAAAGATGTGGGACATTCGATTATGAGAGAATCCTACTGGTTAAAATCACCCTTTGAATATGTTTGATGTACAAGACTGGTACCCGAAAATGTTTCGCGGTAGTGTGCAGCTTGACCTGGTGAGTGTGCCGTGGTCGCCTTGTATGCCTTATCTTAGGATACTTGCGATGAACTACCAGTCGAGCCACTGAATGAAAGAATATTATATATATCCAATTTATCCTGATCATGGAATTGAAAAGATTGTGCCGGGGGAAGAGGAAGAGTCACAAACCATAAGCACACCCCTTTCAGACCCCCGATAAATGACAATATCCATATGATATCGTTAATTGTAACCGGTTGCCACACCAGTGGAACTGTTGGTGCTGATGCCCAGATAGTGTTTGCGACCTTGATGAGTTGTCAATACAGTACATTGCATTGCTTAGTACCTAGGTAAGTTACTGTATCCATCCTTTTGGGTGGCCGGGGTATCCGATGTACGATAATCTTCAAGGGGGCTAGGGTCTAAACCTTTAGCGACTCCGTTGATGATATGCTATTACATCAAGCCTCTAGAAAATGAGGGGCTAATGTACACATAGTACATATATTTCACGTTCTGTGCTTGTGTGGGTGTGAGCGACAAATATAAGTGGTTAGAAAAATTCGAGGTGGCTGAAAAGAGAGAATATCTATTATTAAAGATGATCTGGATGAGCTGGGTAACGCTGGG
>CAJHIA010000035.1:0-15972 GCA_905066765.1 Sclerotinia trifoliorum
CTTCTACAGCTACAGGTTCAGGCTCTGGAATCGGATCGTTGGCTGCTGAGGAGATATTGATGAGCTTGACATCTCTGCGGGGAGCTCGATGTACGGGATCTAAAGCCCTGTTCGAGAGGAATTCATATCCTAATGGACACTTACCGGCTTCTGGTTCTAGTGGGAGCTCCAAGGATACTGGCTCTTGGACGGGAGCAGGAGTAGTATCAGTCGGTGTGGACTCAGACTCGGTTTCTATATCTTAATATGAGCTTCTTCTTTCATTGGGCAAGGTGGAGCGAAAATTGGCCATGAATATACTAACCAGCTGGAATGTCCTGGGTTAAATCTGCGGTGGGTTGTTCGGCGACTTGATCTTCTGTATCGGGCTCTTCCGTGGGAATAGTCTCCGTTGGTGTTGAATCTGGTTCTGGAATCTTTAGCCCCTTCCAAAATTACAAATTAAATTCTCTCAACACTTACCAGCGTATTTTTCTGAAATATCCTCCTCTGGGGGTGTTTCTACCAGTGGTTCTTCAACTACCACTGTCTGAACAAGTATAGAATCGACAGGTGCAGATTCTAGTTCTGTTGAGTCAAGAATTAGTTTACCGCAAATGCTATTGGATTAAAATCTTCCTGTTCGGTGAACACTTACCAGCTAGTGTAGCTTCCGCATTCTCTGCTATTTCATCATCGTCTACAGTGCTTTGATCGTCATCGATGGTTTCAGGCTCTTCATCTGTGACTATTGATATTTTGTTATCCGCTTGAACTTATTCACTCATTTGTAAGATATAGATATACTTACGAGCAGTAACATCCTCAGTGGCCTCATCCTGGATTACTTCTTCCGGGGCTAGTTATTGATATCTTAGTATTTGTCTTGTAATCAAAGAGGTTAATAGAGGGATGCTGAATTAACTTACCAGCAGGAGTTCTGACAGACTCAACCGTTTGTTCTTTCGGGACGGAGGCGTCAGGATCTTCATCTGAGACAAATTCTTCGGAATGAATAGGGTTTTTATCCTCGATGACCGATTCGTACTCAATTTCCTCTTCGACAGGCATTTTTAGCACCTCCTTTGACTCATGCTCTGGAACGGAGTGTCAGTTGTCTGCGACGAGACGTTTTCTGGAGTCTCGATTGGGGCATCCTCGCCGACTGGTGCGGGAGAATTTTCAACTTCGGCGGTGTCAGTGTTCTCAGCGGAATTTTCTACGGGCGCTGCAAGATTGACTTGCTCGCTGGTAACGATTTCTTCTGATTGAGACGGTTCTTCCTCCTCAATCGCTGGTTCGGAACTGTTTTCTTCAAAAGTCGATGTTTTTAAGTCCTCGACTAAACCTTGCACTGGAGCGGCATGATCTTCTGTTTCTGAATCTTCAGTAGGGTTATCTTCCTCGCTGGCAGGTCCTGGATGACTTTCTGCAGCAGAAATAGCTGGATTTTCGGTAACCGCTTGCTCTTGCTCTTGCTCTTGCTCGGGAACAGGAACGTGGATTTCTTCGATGTTCTTTTCCTCGCTCGGTGGGGTATTTTTCTTTTCATCCACCGACTCGGATGAATCTTTCACAGCAGGTCCTTCCGAGGTTTCGATGGGTTCTCCTTGAGGAACGGAAATGTCAGGCTCTTGAATGGTGACTGTTTCATCTGACTGGATATTTTCTATCATATCCACGGATTCGGGAAGTTTCTCTGTAGTTTCTTCTTGAGTAAAAGAAAAATCGGGATTTTCAACGACAACCGGTTCATCGGCTTGAACATTTTGCTTCTCAGTCACGAATTCCAGTGAATTTTCTGCAACAGGAGCCGGGACTTCATTCAATTGACTGTCAAGAACTGGAACCTTTGTTTCTTCTGTCTCGGACGGATCTTCCTCCTTACTAGTTGGTTCGGAATGAATTTCATCAGTGACAGGCGTTTCATCATTCTCGTGGTCGCCCTCGTCGCCAGAATCCGAATCTTCGCTTGAATCGCCATCCCAGCTCGTTCCGTCATTTTCGGACTCGGCTGGATCGGATTCGTTCAATTCTTCCACTTCGACTCCGTCTCCATGCTCGTTGGTAGATGAATTGGCTGGTAGTTCTTCCATTGGCTCAGGCTTGGTGTTGTCTGCCTGGCTTTCGACGGGATTTTCTCTGCAGATGGGAATCGTCATGGGAATTCTCAGGTTGCTGCTCTTCATCTTCGATGGATGACTTCGGAATATCAGTGCTAAGTTCTTCTTCTGCAGGTTCAGGCTGTGAAATCTCGCCCAAGAGCTCAAAAGTATCTTCAGTATGGACAGGAGTAACATTGTGGTCAATCTCAGGTAGAGGGGCGACTTCTTGTAGAGATTTTTCAGCTTTCTTAATCAATTCTGGGTCTTTTTCTATGGACCCCTCTTCTTCATTTTGTTCGTGTGTTTCCTCAATCATGACGTCTTGTTCGGGCATGAGTAAATCTGCTATCTCGTCGCTTTCTGGAGATTCATGAGAATTTCCCGCATCTTCGGTAGGAGAAGCATTTTTCAATCCTGGTCCATCTTCACCCACAGAAGGCAAATCTTCGGTTTTGGGTTGTTCTGTTGTTCCTTCATTTGCTTGAATTTCTTGCGATTCCTCGATTTCGGCGGGAGCTTCTTCAAATTCCTGTGATTTCTTGGGATTTTCTACCTCGATAGAAGGTTGGTCGACCGTAATCGGACCTTCTTCGCTTTTCAGATTATCTTTAATTTCTCCTGTTTTGGGTGATGTATGTTCGAATGACACGGAAATTTCTGGCTCCGAATTTTCCTCAATTATGACTGGTGAATTTTCCAACTGATTCTCATCCGATGGTTCCTCGCTCGCTGGACTCCCTGAACATTTCCGCTGTCGGCTGGCAATTCTTTGACTTCTAAGTCCGATTTCTGTTCATCTACCTCGGGAGCGCATTTCTCTTGATTCTGTGTTGAATCCTCGACCAAAACCGGAACTGGGACATTCGGAATGTCATCGCTTGGCTCAATTGTTTCCGACTCTCTTTTGGCATTCGAATTCTCCAAAGCACTTGAGTCTTCACCGGTGTTAGTCTCAACGACTGGGGCTTCATTGATATCGTCTGTAGGTGCTAAATCCTGAACAATATCGTCCTCGACGTGGGAATCTTCCACGTGATCTTCTACGTCACCTGTCTCGACCTTTTCGGATGGGCCTCCATGAGTTTCAGTATCATCATCGATGTCCCTCGATTCTAATTCTTTCGAGATGTCCTCATTTGCCTCAGAGTAAGATTCGTTCAAAATAGCTTCTTTGTCCACCTGATCTTCCCCAACTTCGAGAGTATCAATATTTTCGGGTCCAGCTTTTCGGGACTTGGCATTTCGGCTTCGTTGTCTCTCAGAAGGCTCATCTTTCAAGCCCTGTGTATCCTGTTCCTCCGCAGTGGTGTCTTTTGAAGTTCCTACGGTCTTTGATTGGCGCCACTAGATCCTTCCCTCTCGTCGACAGCTTGAAGGCCGTTATCAATTGTGACTGATGCCTCGACAGGTACAGATGCCGACTCGGTTGAATTGATGATCCCTTCTTGAATATTAGGTTCTTCGGAAGGACTGTTCTCAATGGATTCCTCGCTCAATTGAGCTTCGCTTTCGGGTTCCGAGACAATGCCCTTCTCAAACACATGTTCAGCAAGAGGTGGTGCTTCCTGACTGAGGTTTGTACTTTCTTTCACAACAGCCGGTTCAACGCTAGAGGGAACATCGTCCTTCGGTTCTATCTCGTCGCTTATTGTAGGTGTCTCTATGTGACTCGGATCCTTTTCGCCGATGGCATTTGTCGAAATGGATTCGACAGGGTCTGAGGACTCTTCGCTATGGACCGAACTTTCGTTGGTTATGGTTGAAGCATCCTCACTGCTTGGAATCTCTTCTGTTACCTCGGATTCTTGTGGACCATGTTCATCCGGAGGAAATACCTCCTCATTAGTGACCGGATTTTCTACTGTAGCTTCCGAAACAGGCTCGCTGCTGGAGTCCTCGGTATTCACGTCCAGCCCATCTGCGGTTGTAGACTTATCGTCAGTAATTTCAGGCGCTTCGTTTGGAACAGGAATTTCTTCATGAATTTGGACGTCTTGGTAAACAATGGGAGTTTCTTTCGTATTCGCAATCTCTCCCACTTCCCTCTGTACATCTTCCACTGTTGAGACATCACCCGCAGAGACCTCTCCCGTAATTGAATGTTCCCCGTGCTTGGAACGTCTTCGCCTTCCACCTGTGCGTTATCTAAAGCTGGCGCATCACTCGTTGACTTCTCCTCCGTGGCTGGATGTACTTCAGGTTGCGTCGGAACACTCTCTTGTATAGGAATTGATTTTTTCTACGTCCTCGCCGGGATTATCGTCTGATATGGCGGCGGGTTCGGGATCTATTTGGATGATAGTAAGCGTGTGAAATGGATATACGAGTATTAACCGAAAATTGATATTTCAAAGTTCCATCAAGGATTAGTGATACTCACCCGATGCTGGCTGAACAACTCCTGGAGTTTCCTGTGGCTCCTGGGCCGAATCCACGCCCTCATTGCATGTCGTTATAGGGTCATTACTCCTTGTTGTAGGATCCGATGGTATCGAGATTGATGCGAGCGGTATTGGTACGAGTGCCGACTCTGAAGCATCTTTTCGTCTGCTCTTACTTTTCTTACTGCCGCTTTTCTTTCCCGTCCTTCGCCTTCCTTTTCTTGCCCCTTGATTGTGGATCTGAATCATCGGGGTCGCCCGATGGTGAATTTGAACTTCCGATGGTCCTACTGAGCTTCCCGAGTAGGTCTTGAACTTCTCCCGCTACTACCTTTGCTCTTTTAACAGATAAAGCCTCAGGCTTGCGTGGTACCGCGGGTGGAGCAGTTTTCTTATCATTACCACTCTTATTGCTCTTGCTTCTTGATTTAGAACTTGTCGATTCTATTTCATCGGCAAAATGAACTACATGATGTGACGAATGCAATCCATGCGAATTTACTCTGCTCAGGGCATGCCCATCGTCGTGTATGTTGTCATGTATGTCATCGTGTATGTCGTCTCTTGGTAGAGGGTCCGGAACGGAAGGGGCTGTGTTATCATTTGTATTCGGGGTAGGATCGGAAGGATTTTCTATATTGTTATTCGATGCTAGCTCCAGCTCTATCTCAAAGTTAACAATACAATCCAATGAGTCCGATGAGATCAATTAGGTGCTACACATGAACACGTGAAGAGGAAGCTCAGCAATCCAAAGACAATAAATAGTTCATACCTGCTTCTGTAATATCTCTCGCTAGACTTTCTTCCGTGTTTGGGCTAGACTCTATCAATTTCGAGTCACTCGATTCTTCAGTCGTGGATGGAGGCTTGTCGCTTTCGGTGGACTGAGTTTCTTCTGTTAAACTGGGTACGTCATTATTCTCTTCCTCTTTAGAACCATCCCCCTCCTGTAAAGGTGGATCTTCATCCTTGGTTTCCGACAGCGGGGTATCGCTTGTTTCTGTCGTTTCTATTGGCTCCTCTGGGATCCCCTCTAATTTGTCCTGGGATTCATTGCCTTCATCCTCTTCTTCATCCTCATCATCGTCTATACCTTTGGTCAGCAATGGAATCTGATCTATGTGGACATTCGACGTCTCAATTGCAATAGAAGTGGATCATTGAACCATGATTGTACCAATTGATCGAAAACAGCAAATGTGGAGAAGGGCGTAGAATGTAGAGATGCAGACATGAAACTGGGAAAGCTTACCTGTCTTCCCCTCATAATATCTGGCAATTTTGATTTTGATGTATCCAATACTAAAGGTTTCGCCCACTGAGTTGTCTGTATTGAGGACCATTACTATCAATGGCCGTGGTTCTGGCTGGACAAAAGAAATATTCATACTGATGGTGTGGGTATCTCGTCACAAGCAACAAAAGATGCAGAATCTTCTACGAGAAACGAATTGAACGTCCTTCTTATTGTTGTCCTGATTATTTCCTCCCATGGTCTACAGTGACGAGGGGGGTTGCCTCCGGTTGAATGCGGGTGCCCAATCTTTGAGTGACAAAAGTTGTGGTTACCACCCGAAAATCGTTCAACGTGGTTGGAATAGAAAAGAGCACAATAAATGAAGGCCTCAAGATTACTTAAATCAGTTGATGGCAAGGCGAGATAATTCGCCTATAGGAAAATAGAATGAAGAATAAACGCAGGACTAAAAAATGATTCGGAAGCATGAACGGAAATTCAAACGAAATTGGTTTCATTGGTAGGTACAAGAAGAAAGTCATTGACGAAAGAGATCATTGCTTTCACTCATGGCTTGATATCAGAGACGGTCAAAGGTCCCACGGCCATCCCATGATTTGCCAATGTTTGTCGACAGTATTAACTGGACTTTGCCTAAATCATGCTCGTGCTCAACCACTATTGGCCCAATATGATAGATACATTGCAGCCACGTTGCGGTCAAATGAATGATGGTAATCAATTCTGATTTTCGAGGCAATTCGCGATATTGCAAGGGCCCTGAGTGCAGCCTAACCTGCACATTGATGAGAAAGTGGGCAAGACCGTGCAGTAAGAAAATTCAGAAAATTCAGAAAAAAACCCATAGTGTAAGGTTAATAGTCGATATGCAGGAATATATCCGACAAATGGGCCAAAACCCTTGCTGCTTGCAGCTTTCATACGTCGTGCTAACTGGGTATCTCACCAGAAAGATGTGGGACATTCGATTATGAGAGAATCCTACTGGTTAAAATCACCCTTTTGAATATGTTTGATGTACAAGACTGGTACCCGAAAATGTTTCGCGGTAGTGTGCAGCTTGACCTGGTGAGTGTGCAACGTGGTCGCCTTGTATGCCTTATCTTAGGATACTTGCGATGAACTACCAGTCGAGCCACTGAATGAAAGAATATTATATATATCCAATTTATCCTGATCATGGAATTGAAAAGATTGTGCCGGGGGAAGAGGAAGAGTCACAAACCATAAGCACACCCCTTTCAGACCCCCGATAAATGACAATATCCATATGATATCGTTAATTGTAACCGGTTGCCACACCAGTGGAACTCTACCTTAATAAATTCGAATATAATCTGATTTTAATTATATAATGAAGTCTTTAGAAATATAAACTTCTATAGATTCTTTAAAATCTTTAAAAGTGTAAGCTTCTGAAAACTTCCAAAATGGATTAATATATAATCAGAATAATTTTATAGTTTAAAAGTTTCATATTTAATTTAATTATCAATTAATTTATCTATATTCCAATTAATCTAATAATATATTTATTTTCAAATAGATAACTAATAATTATTAACTTTAACTTATAATTATCAATTATACAAAAACCTGAAATAATTATTGCTTTAATTAGATTATTATATTTTAAGTATTATTATAATTAAACTATATACAATATAATAGTTTTCAATCAATAATTTACTGAATCGTCTTTATTCAATTCAATCGAAACCCTTGTTCAGATTGTTATTATTATAGAATATAAATAAATAATTCAAATATTTATTTCTAATTTATTCTATAAAGATTATAATAAACATCGAATTTTTGTTATATAAACTGATTTCTATTATACTTTTAATAAACAATTTTTCTTGATTTTTATATAAAAGATCTTATAATTAATCTTCTTTTTTTGAAGAATTATATTTAATTGAATTGAATTATTCTTCAATAATCTAATAATCAAGATTATTAATAATCAATTAAACAAAAATATAAAATCTGAAATTTATTATTTATTCTTTAATTATAAATTGTTCAGATAAAATTCGATAAGATATTCGAGGAAATAAACCCCGATTATATAATTGAAAAAGTATTACAATAATTCAAACAAATCGAATCAATCATAATCTACATTATCAAGTTTCAATAATATATCAAATATATTATCTAAAATGATAACTATTTAAAATTGCAATTTTATAAAGAATTGAAAGATATCATTAAGAACAAATTAACAAAAACTCTGAAACTATCTAATCTTTTTGAATTAATCAAAATCTTTATTTTCATTGATAATCGATTTTATAAATAACAAATAAAAAAGAAAGAAATCATTTAGGAAAACAGAAAGTTTTAAAAACCTTATCATTAGAACAGATATCATAATATCAATAATCTAATGAAATTGAATAATATTAAACAATATCATATAAAATCAAGCAATTTAAATATTGATAAAAAGAAAAATATAAAAGAATAATTTATACTTTATTTATAAAAAATGAATATATATTTCGAGATTGTTTTCAAAAGAAGAAACTATTTATTACAAAAACAAAAACAAATAAGATTTGGAAACAAAAATAAAATTCTCAAAAGTAAAGATCTTAAAAGAAAACTCAAAGGAAATAGAATTATTGAAAAGATTTATTTCAATTCAATTCTAAACAATTAAAAGAATTAAATATCAATAATCAAAACTTTAAAACTAATATTAAGAATAATATCGATTATAAAAAGAATCTTCAAAAATCTCAAATCAAAAACAAAACCAATCAAGGAATTCGAAAAAGATCAATAATTAATTGAATCCTATCATTTGCTTTAAGAAAATGAATTATAATATCTAATCAATTATCTAAATAAGAAACAGATATAATACTATTATAAAAAAAAAAAATCTAATTTCATTAAGAAATATAAAATCTATAATTATCCCATTTTGTTAATATTCTATATAATAATATATAATAATATTTACTATATAATATTTAAAAAAAATATTGAGATAAATAATATCAGAAAATATATTATAAATATAAATTCTTCATCTTTCAATAAAGTATAAGAATATAATAAATATAATCTAAAAATTAAAAATATATAAAAGATCTTATTATAAATCAGGATTTGTTATATTTAATAAAGAATCGATAAAGATAACGAAAAAGTATTAAATCGAAATTATTATCAAAATTTTCAAACAGGATTAATAAGATTATTATTTATTATATTCTATTGATTATTGAATATAAATAAATATTAATATAAATAATTGAATCTCTTTATCGAAGAATAAATTATCAAATCATTATTATTAGAATTAAATGATATTATAAGAATCAAATAACTAATCATAAAAATCAGATTAGAAAATCAACAAATCAATACTTTAATTGATTTTGAAATTATAGATATATTCATAAATTCCAATTTTATAAAAAAAAATAAAATTCCTATAGAATTAAAATAGAATTTTTATTAGTTAATATTGTTAGAAAAAAAGAAAGTTAGAATTGATAATTGAATATATAAAGAAATCAGTATTATCAAGATAATTATATTAAATAAATATATCAAATAAATCAAGATAGATTTAGTATTATTAAATAGATATATAATTATTCTTGATACCTTATAAATTAAAAAATATAATTCAAATATCAATTAAATAAAAGATACTTTAACATTCGATCATTATAATTGTAATAACAAATAATTATATAATCCAAAGAAATAAACTTTCTAAAAGATCAAATATTATATTATAACAATAATAGATCCTTTATTAATCAATAAAATCAATAAAAAAGAAATTCCAATATAATATAAAAGATTCGTTAAGTTTTTCAAAAACCTTTAAGATTTGAAGACTTTATTAAAATATAAACTTTAAAATTATAAAATCAATTTCAAAAAGGATTTATATCTTTTGCTAAAAAATTAAGATTATATAATCCTAGTATTATACAAATATAAAAAAAATACAGAATCAAGATTGAAAAAAAATAAATTAGGAAATCCAAATCCTTTTGTATATCCAATATATTATTAGTATTTAAGAAAAACAATCTAGATAATTAATTTTATAAAGATTACTATTAAGTTAACAATAGAACAATCAAAGATATATACCCAATATCAAAAGCCCAAAAATTCAAGAATAAATTGAATAGAATTATAATCTATACGAAATTAAATCAAAGAAATATTTTCAATCTAATACAAATAAAAAAGAATCATAAATAAAAAACAATCTTCATTTTATCATTAAATCTATAGAAATATATAATCATACCATTCAAACTAACCAATATATCAACTATATATCAACAACAAAACAACAAAATACTTAAAGAATTCAACTTATTCATAATCTATTATCTAAATAATATCTTAATCTTTTCTCAAAAGAGAAAAATACGAAAAATATATATATAAAAATATTCGAAACATTTAAAAGAATAGATTCAAAATTCAAATTATCGAAATATAAATTTAAAATACAAAGATAACATTCTTAGAATATATCATTCAATTAAAACAAATGAATATAGATTCTGAAAAACAAAAAGTAAAAATTAAAAAGATCCAAGAATATCAAGAATATATAATCCATACTAAAATTCGTTAATTTCTATCGAATATTCATAAAAGACTTTTCGAAAATAATAAAATCTTTTATCAAAATAATCAAAAAGGAATAACTTTTATATAAAATGAAAACAAAACAAGCTTTCTAAAAAATCAAGAATAGATTTATAAAAGAACCTATCCTTTACAATTATTATAATAACCGAAAAAGTATTATCGAAATAAATATCTCTAATATCTATATAATAAAAATCTATCTACAAAAAGACAATAATAAGAAACTATATCTTATTATTTATTATTCAAACAAAATAAACAAAACAGAACAGAATTACAATATTTATAAGAAAAAATTCATAATTATTATAAAAATATTGAAATATTGAAAAATCTATCTCCAAAAGATTAAATTCCTAATAATCATTTATACTGATTATATAAATCTTCAAACCTTTATTATCATTAAGATCTTGAATAATCATAGATTAACTAAATAGATTAAAGAATTAACAAAATTTGATTTAATAATCAAATATATCAAAAGAAAAAATAATACAAAAGTAAATATTTTAAATAGATTATTAAATTACAAAAATAATAAAACCTATTAAGAAATAACGATCTTGAAATCTTTATCAAATAAAAATCTTATTTTTAATTTAATAGAAATCATTATTATAAAAAATAAACTAATAAAGATTTAAAAGGATAAACTTATAAAAGTATAATAAAATAAGAAAAATATCAAATAATCAGAATTATTAGTAATTATTGAGAGATTATTTCAAATAAGAAACAAAATATAATTATTAAGTAATATTGTTTTTGAATATATTATAAAACAATATATATTATCAATCTATAAATATTAAAGAATATAAAGAATATATTTAAGAATCAAAAAACAATATTAGAATCTAAGATTTTGTAGTATAATCAATAAAATGATTATCGAATATAATATTTGTATTAAGAATAAAGCTTTTTGTTATATTCTTTATAATCAAATAAATATTACCGAAATATTATTTATATTATAGAAATCAATATTATAGGATTTTATAAATCCATTATCAAAATCTAAAGATCCAATAATAGAAGTAATATACAATTATCTTTTTATTATAATGAATAGATTAACAAAATATCTAATATTTATATTATATCAAATAACATTAATTATAGAAATATTAATTTTTATATTTCTGAAAAAGATTATAATAATATATAGATTATTAAAGGAAATACTCTTTAATAAAAATAAACTTTTTATATCAAAATTTTGAATTATTTTAATAATATTGTTAAGAATAAAAGAAAAATATCCATTATATTTTATTTATAAATCAATAAAAAACGAAAAAGTAAATCAAATTGTTAAAGCTTACCTTTAATATTATATAAATTATCAATAGAACAATTAAATAAAACTTTTAATATAATTTATATATAATAATTCAATATCAGAAACGATATAAATCATTCTGAATTATATTAATTATAAATATAAACTGATTATATATTATAAACCAGAAATTATAGAAATAAAGAATCAGTTTATAATAATATAAATAGAAAGATTCAAAAAAATCTATAAGGAAATAATAATAAAATTGAAATTCGTTATCGAAAGAAATATATATTATTACAATTGAAAATATAATTAGAAATCAATATAAAAAAAGAAATAAAATCTATTTACTTTGAAAAATATCGAAATAAAAGATCTAATACAAAATTGAATTACAAAAACTCAAATTATTCAAAATCAAGAAAATTAAAGGATTCTTGAATTATAAATTAATATTATCAAAAATATAAATATATATTCAATATTTTATATATCCCTATTCGAATTAATACCTTCAAAAGTATTTAAAACTTTTAAAACAGAAATTATATCTATAAATCAAAATATTAAATATAAAATGAAAAAGATATTAAATTATAAATATATTAAAAACAAAATCAAATATTTAATGAAATAAAAAGATTATTCCAATTTTGAAAATATATAAAAACTAAAAAGAAATTAAATATCTAAAGAAATATCAAAAGTTTCATTAATAGAATTCAAATTTATTCAAAAGAAAGAATTAAAAGAATCAAATTCGTTTATAAAAATTTCATTGAAATTGATAAAATCAATTGATAATTAATCAAATTGACTAAAAGTTAATTGATCAAATTAATCAAATTGATCAAATTGATTAAATTAATTAAAAGAATCGAAATTAATAACAAACATCAAAAATATAACAATTTCCTTTTTTTCTTTTCTTTCCTTTTTTTCCAAAATATTCAATTTATTAAGATATTTGAAATCTCATTTAATCATTTTTCTATAACAATTTTACAAATAATCTTATTGTTTTCAAAAATAAAGAATTTTAATTATAACTTCTTTTTCTTTTTTACAAAATTTTTTCTTTTATTTATTTAAGAATTTCTAATCATTTATTCGAAGAACTTCCTTATTCCAATTATCTTCTAAATACTATTTTATATTACAAAAAGTATAAGATTATATATATTCGAAATAACAAATCTTTTACAAATTATTCAGAATTTTTATATAACAAAAGTCCTTTATATAATAATAAATATACAAAATCATTTCGATATCAGAATTCTCGATTTCAATTATAAAATAAAACTTTTTTTTATTCTTTTAATGAATTTTGTTAAATTATAAATCATTTATAATAAAAAAAAGAATCAAGATATAAAACAACAAAAAATTAATAGATTATATATTAATTATAAATAATCAAGAATAATGTTTGATTAAAAAAGAGATAGTATTATAAAATTATTTTACAGAATATTATAAGGTAACAATTAATTTGTTTTTATAAGTTTTGATTTTATTGAAAAGCAAAGCAATTTGTATATAAATTTATATAACAATTATTTTATATAATCTTTTTATTTTCAATAAACTCGAATATATAATCTAATCTAATTATATAATGAAATCTTCAAAAGTATAAGCTTCTGTAGATTCCTTAAAGCTTTTAAAAGTATAAGCTTCTGAAGGCTCCCAAAATGGATTAGTATATAATCAGAATAGTTTCATAGTTTAGAAACTTTGTATTCAATTTAGTTATCAATTAGTTTATCTATATTCCAATTGATTTAATAATATATTCATTTTCGAATGGATAACTAATGATTATTAGCCTTAACCTATAACTACCAACCATACGAAAACCTGAGGCAGCCGCTGCCTCGACCAGATCGTTACAGAGGCTTCAAAATCAATCACATAATGAAAAGCCCTAAGAACTTGAAAAGCTTCTAAAACTCCAAAAGCTTTTTAAAGTTCTTAGATTCCACAAAGCTTCTTTTCATTCATTAGTATATAATCAGAATATTTTCATAGTTTAAAAGCTTTGTATTTAACTTAATTATCAATTAGTTTATTTATATTCCAATTGATCTAATAAAGAATTCATTTTCAAATGGATAATTATAACGATCTGGTTGAGGCAGCGGCTGCCCAGGGTTTCGTCTGATTGGTAGTTATAAATTAAGGCTAATAATTATTGGTTATCCATTCGAAGATGAATATATTACTAGATCAATTGGAATATAAGTAAATTAATTGATAACTAAATTGAATATAAAGCTTCTAAATTATAAAACTATTCTGATTATATACTAATCTCTTTTCTTATACTAATTATATTAGCTGGCTAGCACAACTAGCATTTTTGTAATACTAATTCTACTAATTGGTTAACAGAACTAGTATATCACATAACTGATCCTGAAACCTTTCATATTTTAAAACCTTTCCTTTCCTAAAACATTTATCCTAGAAACTTTCCTTTTAGAAACTATAACTTTAAAATACAATATTTTTTAAAATGATAATCCTATTACAATTAATTAAATAGGATATTTATCCTATTCTATTATAATTGTTTAGAATACTTTATTCTAAAAATCTTGAGGTTTTAGATTTAAATAATCAAGATCTCCGAAAGCAACAATTAAATTACATTTTTTCTATAATCGGTTTATAAATCATCGATATCAATAATACTATTATAAAATTGTAAATCATGATATTATCCTTGTTTTAGCTAAATATCATTCTCGATCGTTTATAAGGTTTGAAAAGAAACATTATTCCTTATATAATTTATCTCGAATACTTTCTTCTTCATTATACCACTTGTTCATTTTTAATTTTGTATCGATTATAAAACTCTTGAATGAGAAATTAATTTAACTAGAAAGAAGATGGTTTTTTATATTCGATATAAAAATACTGATATCGAATATATTTCTTCTTATAATGTTAAGTATTATTGTTGTAGTTGTTGTACTACTTTTAATAAATCATACAATATTTGTAAATTGAATAAAATACTCTTCGTTTTTGATTGGAAAGTTATTGATGTTTAAATCGAGTATATAAATATGAAAAAGGATAAAACGATATTGCAAATTCTTTGTTTTAATAAACAATAAAAGTTTCTTTATAAACAAAAATAGAAAATGATTATAACTAATTTGAATTTTATAAATGAACTTGATGTTTTAAAAGAAAAAAAAAGAAAAGAAAAGGAATAGGAAATTATTGTATCCTTTATATTTGTTGCTCTTTTCGACCCTTCTGATCAATTTGATCAATTTGATCAATTTGGTTAATTAAGCCCTAATCAATTTGATCGATTTGATCAATTTGATCAATTTGATTAATTATCAATTGATCCTATTAACCCTAACGAAAATCCTACAAACGATTTCGACTTTTTCGATCCTTTTGTAAGAAGCAATGAAATTTTTCTTTTAAATAAATCCGGATTCTATCAATGAAACTCTTAGAACCGTTTCAAATGTTTAATTTCTTTTTTGAGTTTTTATATATTTTCGAAGTCGGGGTAATCTTTTCATTTTATCAAGTACTTGATCTTGTTTCTAATATATTTATAATCTAATATTCTTTTCACTTTATATTCGATATCTTAATCTATAGATATGATTTCTGTTTCAGAAGCTTTAGATACTTCTAAAAATATTAATTCGAATAAAAATATATAGAATACTAGATATATATTCATATTCTTTGATAGTATTAATTCATAATTCAAAAATCTTTTAACTTTTTTGATTTTGAATAATCCAAGTTTCTTGTAATTCAATTTTGTATTAGATCTTTTTGTTTCGATATTTTTTCGAAATAAATAAACTTTATCCCCTTTTTTTAATATTAATTTCTAATTACATTTCTGATTGTAATAATATATATTTCTTTCAATAACAAATTTCAATTTTATTATTATTTCTTTATAGATTTCTTTAAATCTTTCTATTTGTATTATTATAGATTGATTTTCTATTTTTATAATTTCTGGTTTGTGATATATAATCAATTTGTATTTATAATTGATATAATTCAGAGTAACTTGTATTACTTTCGATATTGAATTATTATATACAAATTATATTAAAGGTAAAAGTTTTATTCAATTATTTTATTAATAATTCATATAGTATCGAAGATAAACTTTGATAATCTAATTCACTCTTTCATTTTTTTTATTGATTTGTAAATAGAATATAATAAACATTTTTCTCTTTATTTCTAATAATACCAAAATAATCCAAAATTTCGAAATAAAAGTTTATTTTTATCAAAAAT